>JANAVB010012344.1:0-27316 GCA_029216955.1 Iris pallida | reverse complement strand
ACACTCAGAGTTACTAACATAAGTATAATAAAAATAATTAAAATAACAAGGGCAAGGCAGGGAAGGAGTTATGTGGCTCAGGAAAAGTTTATGCGGCCAGGGGACTTGGGTTCAATGCGGCACAGGAAACGTGGCTCATGCGGCTGGAAGGAAGTCCATGGCGCATGCGGCTCGAGAAGGACAGACATATGCGGCTCAAGATCACTGGTGTAGTGCCCCGTCCCTACATCGTGCCCCGTACTTGTCCACGGGGTGCGCGAGAAAGGAACACTGTCTCTATCAATTCGGTCGGGCCCGATAGGTCAGGATCGGCCGAGTCGATCGAACGGGAACGGTTGAATTAAGATCCATTCCTCGTTATGGAATGTCTTCTTCAGAACCAAGTCTCATATTCAGCGGGTTGCGCCTCGAGGATTGGCTCTGCGGCTGAGTCGGAAGAGACCTCCCGTTGCTCTGCTTTTCACGCCGTTTGCGTTGGTTTTGGCTTTGTTTTTTGAATGCGCTTTCGTGAATGTTTTCGATGGTTTTTATGGCTTGCATTTCGAACTCGCATTTTCTATCGAACTCCTTGAATAATGCAGTGTTCTAATCGGTTGCTTGTGCGATTTCAGGTAATCACGTAGGCGACGTCTAGCGCGACCAACAAGTTCTCTCGCCGACGTAAACTCAAGGTGAGTGGCTGACCCTTCTCTTCTCGACCCCTTCTTAAGTAAATCGATAATGTTGTGCGAATGAAAGGATAAATGCAAGGGCACGAACACGGGAAAAAGGATTGAGTTTTCAAAGAGAATATAGGCTATGTCTTAATAACTAAGAAGGAAAATATGTCTTCGCACGGTTATGGACAACTTGTCGACAAGGCAATAGTTTCCTCGAGCGGCAACCCGAGGCCACGGGACCGTTTCGGCCTAGGAGGAAACAGGGTATAGTCGTGCATAAGGTTTCAGCACAGGTTAAGCGAGGACTTGCAATGGAGCTAGCTACTTGCGTTGAAAGGATCTCGATTAACAAAGCTATACGTCCAGGATGGCTTGTGATGCCAGTGACCAATCACACGTACATTTTGCACTTGATATGAAAAATGTTAACAATTGACAGGGAAGAACATGGTAAGTTTCATAAGGCACGGCACGGTCCGCCGAGGGTAAGTTTCGATATAAATTACATTATGCTTGTCATTGCTCGTTTGAAATTCATTAGGATGGTTAGAAACATTCATGAACTAAGTCACATAAACTCATTCAACCAAATGAGAGCTTGGAACTTAACTTGCCATGCACCAGTACAAAGTGTAATGTACTGATCCTCGCTCTCCACGCAGGTACCCCGAAACCACGAAGGGCGTGCCACCTAAAGTCTCAAGGCGGCGTGGACACTTTTGAAGCCTCGTCCGGTTGTGAAGGCTTGTTTCTGGTTTTCTTTTGAAGAAGACCCCGCACTCAGTCCAAAAGAAGATGGCGGCTCGACTCGCCTCGATCGTAGGTGGAAATGTGTAATAGTTTTTGCTTGTATAAAGGGATGTAATGTATGGAACGACTATCTCATCGGCGTTATTTTGTAAGTCGAGTCTTGTTGTAGCCCGCGCGGCAATGAATGTAATAAAGTCAATGTAAATAAAGTTTTATTATCAATGAAAAAGTTTACTTCTATTTCAAATGTGTCAATCAATTTCTCTGCGTACTCTAACTTGATGTTGTGTTTCGGATAACGTTATGACTATGCCTTGTGCGATCGCAACTTAGGTTCGCACGGCATCACTGCCCGGGGGACGACTATGGATTCTACGGAATCGGGGCGTGATATAATGGTATCAGAGCACGGCTTTACATCCTTTGACCTCTCTTCGATGATATAAGTTGTTCCATACAATGAGTCCGTAATAATTTATGTGACTGATGCGTTTGCCTTCGTATTGCAGAAGTGACGGAACCCACGGTCGAGCGAGAGCAGAGCGCTTCTAGCAGCTCTAGTAGTTCGCATCGTTCGCGGGCCGGACCTTCTAACGATACCATCGAAAGGATGCTGCGCATGATGGAGGCGCAACGGAACTAGTCCGAGAACCAACATCAACAGACGGAGGAACGACAGGCCCAGTTAGAAGCTCGCTTCGACGCACACGCAAAACTTCAACAAAAGCAGCTAGATACCCTACAGCAGATCGTCCAAACAATGGCGGCCAATAGAAATTCTGCGATTGCGCCTACCGTCACCGCACCTACTGCCACCGGGCCGACGATCTAACCCATTGAAGTCGACATGGCGGAGCCCGAGCGTCAACCAGCGACACTGAAAAAGTACAACTTTGAAGTGTCAGAATTCAAAAAAGCGTACCGTACTTCCTTCAATGCCACCGAGGGTCCCTCCATGGCAATCGACTGGTTGGAAGAGCTGGAAGATCACTTCGAGCTGCTCGGCATTGAAGAATCCAAGCAAGTCGCCTGCGCACAACTTCAGCTACGGTTGAACGCGCACGACTGGTGGGTCGTGCATAAGCGAGCGATCCGACGCGACAACAACTCAGCGCCGATCTCTTGGGCCACGTTTCGCAAAGCCTTTGAAGTCGAGTACCTTCCGTCAGCCGTTTGTCAAGCGAAGGAGAATGAATTCATAGCAGTTGAAGCAGGAAAATCGGACTAGTAGAACAATACGCCAGCAGAATTCAACAAGTTGTCAAAGTTTGCTAGAGCGTTTCTGCCTACAGAGGAGTGCCGCGTGCGATGGTTCAAAGTGGGTCTATGATACTCTATCGGTGCGCATATCGGGGTCCCGGAGTACAAGACCGTGGGCGAGGCTCTGAATCACGCCCTCCGCCTTGAGAAACTGCATCCTTCCGGTGCTGACGACGTTGTGCGCCACTCCAATCACAAACATCCTAGCTATACGGGAGGCAACAATCACGCATCAAAGCGTCCGAACAACGGCGGTTACCGGAGACATAACCCATCATCGCGATGTGCCAAGTGCGGTTCCTTTTGACATGAGGCGAGCATGTGCTTTGTCTACGAAGGGGGATGCTTCATTTGCAGACAGAAGGGTCACTACAAGAAAGATTTACGGTCCGTAGACCAAATCATCCCAATGCACCACCACAACAACACCGCCAGGAGAATCGAGGACAGGTGCCTCGACCTCCTCAGCATACTCAATCCAACAACCAAGATCGACGCCCTAATGCTCAGGGGCGTGTCTTTGCCATGACTCGAGACGAGGCGTATACTTTTGACACTATTGTGACAGGTATATTAAATTTCAATAATGTACCTGCTCATGTGTTATTTGATTCAGACGCCTCGTATAATTTCATATCGGCGGACTTCGCCGTCGAGCACAAATTTCCTGTAATATCATAGATCTCGACCTTAGCGTAAGCACACCTTCGGGCACTACCAATTCTCACAAACTTAGCCTGCGCCGGCGGGATTATCTGTATCGGCGGTCAAAAGATCGGTCTTGATGTGATAGTTCTAGATATGAAGGACTTCGACATCATACTGGACATAGGATTGGCTCGGTCCGTGCAATGCAACCATAGACTGTGCTAAAAAGAAGGTCACATTCCGTAGACCTGGAGTGCCTGAATTCTGCTACTCGTGTGGTGAGGCGTCGCCGACCTGCATGGTGATCTCCTGCAATATCTGCTCGACGGATGCTGCATTCCGGGTGCGAAGGCTATCTAGCTTCCGATCGAGACATGCGACAGGATGGTGCAAACGCGGGTCAGACCGACGTTGTGGCAGAATTCCCAGACGTGTTCCCGGACGAGCTACCCGGCATGCCACCCGATCGAGAAATAGAGTTCACCATCGACACATTCTCCGATACCCGGCCAATCTCGAAAGCCCCATACAGAATGGCCCCTGCAGAATTGAAGGAATTGAAGGCACAACTTCAAGAATTACTTGATAGAGGGTTTATCCGTCCGAGTAGCTCGCCGTGGGGTGTGCCCGTGCTATTCGTGAAGAAGAAGGATGGATCGATGCGGCTCTGCATCGACTATCATGAATTGAACAAAGCCATCAGTCCGAAACAAATACCCCCTGCCCCGCATCGACAACTTGTTCGACCAGCTCCAAGGTGCAACGGTGTTTTCGAAGATTGATCTACGATCGGGTTATCACCAACTCAAGGTCAAGCAAGATGACGTGCCGTAGTCTGCCTTTCGCACTCGTTATGGCCACTACGAGTTCTTAGTAATGCCGTTCGGTCTGACAAACGCCCCTGCCGTCGTCAAGTTTCTAATGAATCGGGTGTTCCGTCCGTTCGTTGACAAGTTCGTAGTAGTCTTCATCGACGACATCCTTGTCTACTCGAAGGATCGAGCGTAACATGCAGAGCATCTACGGACGGTACTCCAAACCCTTCGAGAAAATTAGTTGTACGCGAAGATGAGCAAGTACGAGTTCTGGCTGAACAGCGTCTCATTCCTTGGGCACATCATCTCCGCCGCGAGCATTGCACAGTCGAATCCGAAGAAAGTCGAGGCAGTTGCTGATTGGAAACGGCCCGCATCAGTTAGCGAAATTCGAAGCTTCCTAGGCTTGGCGGGATACTACTGACGCTTCAGTGAAGGACTTTACGAAGATCGCATCGCCGTTGACTCGCCTCACCCAGAAAGGAGTCGCATTCAAATGGTCAGACGACTGTGAAGCTTCCTTCCAGGAGCTCAAACGACGGCTCGTTTCGGCCCCGATACTTGCTCTTCCTGACGGGACGGAGGGATTTAAATCTTCAGCGATGCTTCTGGCTAGGGCTTGGGTTGTGTGCTCATGCAGCTGGGATAAGGTGATATCTTTTGCTTCCCGACAGTTGAAGCCGCACGAGAAGAACTACCCCACGCACGACCTAGAACTAGCGGCAATTGTGTTCGCGTTGAAGCTGTGGCAGTCACTATCTCTATGGCATGGTGTACAGGATTTATACGGACCACAAAAGCCTCAAGTATCTCTTCACCCAGAAAGAATTGAATTTGCGGACAGAGGCGATGGCTCGAGCTGATCAAAGACTATGACTTATCAATCGACTACACGCCGGGCAAGGGAAATGTGGTAGCGGATGCGCTGAGCCGGAAGTACTTAGCTTCGTTATGCATCAACGATCGACTGCTGCTCGACTTAGAAAGAATGGGCATCGAGCTCCGAGTTCGTTTCAGAGACGTGAAGCTGGCGCAATTACGGGTGGAACCGAGCCTACTGGAGAGGATCAAGTCTGCACAGAAGGACGACCCCTACCTGGAGAAGATGCAGAAGCTGATATCGACAGGGAAAGCGTCCGACTTTGCAGAGGACGAGTCTGGAGTGTTGCGCGTGAAGGGACGGCTATGCGTACCGGACGACGTAGAACTTAGAAAGGAGATAATGACGGAGGCACACTATACAAAATATTCCTTGCATCCTGGCAGCACCAAGATGTATAAGGACCTCCGCGTTGTCTTTTGGTGGCACGGCAAGAAGAGGGACGTAGCGCTCTTTGTGTCAAAATGTATAGGCTGTAAGTAAGTCAAAGTCGAGCACCAGCGACCGGGCGGAGAGATGCAGAACCTCGCCATTCCAGGGTGGAAGTGGGATCACATCACTATGGACTTCGTTGTTGGCTTGCCGAGGACGCGGTGGGGAAACGACGCCGTCTGGGTCATCGTCGATCGACTAACCAAGTCAGCGCACTTTATCGCCATCAAAGTTACTTGGAGCGTCGACCGCCTTGCTCAGATATACCTTGATGAAATAGTTCGGCTGTACGGGGTCCCAATTTCTATCGTCTCTGATCGGGATGGACGGTTCGTAGCGCGCTTCTGGAGTAGTCTACATTCAGCATTAGGGACTAAGTTGAAGTTCAGCTCAGCTTATCTTCCTTAGGCTGACGGCCAAATAGAGCGGGTGAACCAAATTCTCGAAGACATGTTACGACTCTGTGCGATCGACTTGAAGTCAAGTTGGGACGTCCATCTATCGCTGGCCGAGTTTGCAGACAACAACAGCTATCAGTCCAGCATCCAAATGGTGCCGTATGAAGCTTTGTACGGCCGGAAGTGTAGATCGCCCATTTGCTGGGATGAAGTCGGGGAACGGCAGATACTTGGTCCGGAGCTGGTGGAGCAGACTGTGTAGAAGGTCAAGTTGATACGAGAAAGATTGAAGATAGCACAAAGCCGGCAGAAAAGCTATGCCGACACGCACCGACGCCCCCTCGAGTTCTCGGAAGGACGACCATGTATTCCTGAAGGTGATGCCTATGCGTGGAGTTTCCCAGTTCGGTACGAAAGGAAAGTTGAGCCCAAGATTTATTGGCCCGTTCGAAATATTGAAGCGAGTCGCCCCGGTAGCTTACCAAATTGCCTTGCCGCCTGCATTGTCATAGGTACATGACAGTCTTCCACGTCTCATAATTGCAGAAGTACGTGCACGATCCAGGGCATGTGGTAGATTTGGGTAAGCTGGACCTGAGGCAGACTTATCATATGTCGAAGAGCCGGTGCAAATCTTGGAGCGCAAGGATAAACTTCTCCGCAACCGTGTTATTCTTCTAGTCCGCGTCCTCTGGAGAAACCATTCGGTCGAGGAGTCGACGTGGGAGCTTGAGTCAGAAATGAAGGAGAATTTCCCTTCATTATTCTCGTGGAGGCAGGTTCTATTTTAAGTTTCAAGGATGAAACTTTTTCTTAGTTGGTTATGGTGTAGTGCCCCGTCCCTACATCGTGCCCCGTACTTGTCCACGGGGTGTGCGAGAAAGGAACACTGTCGCTATCGATTCGGTCGGGACCGATAGGTCGGGATCGGTCGAGTCGATCGAACGGGAACGGTTGAATTAAGATCCATTTCTCGTTATGTAATGTCTTCTTCGGAACCAAGTTCCATATTCAGTCGGGTTGCGCCTCGAGAATTGGATCTGCGGCTGAGTCGGGAGAGACCTCCCGTTGCTCTGCTTTTCACGCCGCTTGCGTTGGTTTTGGCTTTGTTTTCTGAATGCGCTTTCGTGAATGTTTTCGATGGTTTTCATGGCTTGCATTTTGAACTCGCATTTTCTATCGAACTTCCTTGAATAATGCAGTAGTTCTAATCGATTGCTTGTGCAATTTTAGGTAATCGCGTAGGCGACGTCTAGCGCGACCAACAAGTTCTCTCGCCGAAGTAAACTCAAGGATGAGTGGCTGACCCTTCTCTTCTCGACCCCTTCTTAAGTAAATCGATAATGTTGTGCGAATGAAAGGATAAATACAAGGGCACGAACACGAAAAAAGGATTGAGTTTTCAAAGAGAATGTAGGCTATGTCTTAATAACTAAGAAGAAAAATATGTCTTCGCACGGTTATGGACAACTTGTCGACAAGGCGATAGTTTCCTTCGAGCGGCAACCCGAGGCCACGGGACCGTTTTGGCCTAGGAGGAAACAGGGTATAGTCGTGCATAAGGTTTCAGCACAGGTTAAGCGAGAACTTGCAACGGAGCTAGCTACTTGCGTTGAAAGGATCTCGATTAACAAAGCTATACGTCCAGGATGGCTTGTGATGCCAGTGACCAATCACACGTACATTTTGCACTTGATATGAAAAATGTTAACAATTGACAGAAAAGAACATGGTAAGTTTCATAAGGCGTGGCACGGTCCGCCGGGGGTAAGTTTCGATGTAAATTATATTATGCTTGTCATTGCTCGTTTGAAATTCATTAGGATGGTTAGAAACATTCATGAAATAAGTCATATAAACTCATTCAACCAAATGAGAGCTTGGAACTTAACTTGCCACGCACCAGTACAAAGTGTAATATACTAATCCTCGCTCTCCACGCAGGTACCTCGAACCACGAAGGGCATGCCACCTAAAGTCTCAAGGCGGCGTGGACACTTTTGAAGCCTCGTCTGGTTGTGAAGGCTTATTTCTGGTTTCCTTTTGAAGAAGACCCCGCACTCAGTCCAAAAGAAGATGGCGGCTCGACTCGCCTCGATCGCAGGTGGAAATGTGTAATGGTTTTTGCTTGTATAAAGGGGTGTAATATATGGAACGACTATCTCATCGACGTTCATTTTGTAAGTCGAGTTTTGTTGTAGCCCGCGCGGCAATGAATGTAATGAAGTCAATGTAAATGAAGTTTTATTACCAATAAAAAAGTTTACTTCTATTTCAAATGTGTCAATCAATTTCTCTGCGTACTCTAACTTGATGTTGTGTTTCGGATAACCTTATGACTATGTCTTGTGCGATCGCAACTTAGGTTCGTACGGCATCACGCCCGGGGGACGACTATGGATTCTACGGAATCGGGGCGTGACAACTGGTCCCATGCAGCCAGTAAAGGGGAGCACATGCGGCTCAGGGAAGGGAAGGGCCTCGTGCGACTGGGAATGACTGGGGACATATGCGGCAGTGAGGAAAAAGTCCATGCGGCTGGGGGGATGGACCTTATACGGCCAGAAAAGATTGAGTCTCATGCGACTGAAAATCACTAGGGACTCATACGGCTGGATAACCGTTCAAAGTTCATGCGGCCAGAGTTAAGTCTCATGCGGCTGAAAGGAATCGGGTTCTTATGCGGCTGGAGGACAGTTCATGCGGCATAGGCCATGCGGCCAAGTCATGCAGCAAGGGCTATGAGGCCAGAAAGATAACTTGTCGCATAAGGGCTATGCGGCTAAGTTCATATAGCAAAGAATCATACGACAGGGAACTGTTCTTCTTTTCTATTATTCCGAGAAGAATAACCATACAAGCCATGGCTTCCAAGCTCCATAAAACCTTCATCCAGAGTCCAAATCCGAACTTCCATAGGTGTCATGCCCCAGAACCAGAATACTGGAGAGCGGGGGCAGACATAGCCAGCTACGTATAATAAAATGGAATCCACGTCACTATACGGTCACGGCTGTCTAGATATATGAGGGTTTAACTACAATCCATCAGTCTCCTATGGTCAAGATCAAACCTATTGTCTCAATCACAAGCAAGTAATAGCAGTCACAAGATATTAGAGCATCAATATACAATAGTAAGGCGTCCCATACATTACATATTGGATGATCATGAAGCTAGTCGTGCAAAATGTCAGGACTAGCAAGAGTTTTAGTCAATACATGATCAACCCTAGGATTTGTCAATCATGTTACAGCCCGTAGGCAGACAGTAAATAAAGGTGCAATACGAGCTAACACGTGCTCGTCGGCTAAACGCCTCAAAAGAATAATTTTACAAATAGAGTGGGAGGACAAAAGAAACCCACTCGTTGCCCTGGTTACGCCTGGTGGTCACCATCGGGCTGGAAGATAGGTGGATCCTCTGGTACTGCTCCGATATCTGGCCACACAAAACCAGCTGGGTCAGACCCCAGAAAGAGCAAGTGCCACAAAGGAGGCTTCACTTAGGAACTAAAACCAGCATATCATAATAGAATATTAGAGATAATAAATAAAGAACTGATAATAATAGAGATAACAACAGTAAACTGAGTACGAGGAAACTATTCAAGTAGCCAGGTCACAACCCTTAAACCAAACACGGACCGGGGATGCAGCCCTTCACCTGAATAGAAACCCGTCTCAAATACTATTAGTACAGTAAAGACAATAAACGAAGAGAGGACACAGAACTGCTCCTGGGAGCCAGGTTACAACCCTTAAACCAAACAAGGACCGGGGTTGTAACCCTTCGCCTGAACAGAACTGGACCCCTGATCTTTATTGCTAAGGCCAGCATAATTAATCATGGTATGATGGTAAGGTAAAATATGACGAGCATGGCATGGGATTACATTAAGACAATAAACGAAGAGAGGACACAGACCTGCTCCGGGAGCCAGGTTACAACCCTTAAACCAAACAAGGACCGGGGTTGTAACCCTTTGCCTGAACAGAACTGGACCCCCGATCGTTATTGTTAAGGCAAGCACAATAAGCAGGACGATATATGATAAGATAACCATAGAACTATTCAGATAGCCAAGTTACAACCCTTAAACCAAACAAGGACCGGGGTTGTAACCCTTCATCTGAACAGAACTTGGTATCCCATCATTTATCGATACAAGAAATCATGTCCTGATACAATCTTGTACAGGATCAGGATAAGACTAAGCTGGAATAAACTTCATCCAATCAATCACGGCCAATCAAGAGTACGGTTTGATACTTTTAACTAACTAGGGTTATCACAGGCCTAGTTACTGGCAAGATGCAATGAGATTATCCCAACAGCCACAAGCCCTGCAGACCATCCGGGTTATCCGGGTCGAATATCCGTTATGAAAAATGCAACACGTAACTGTGTGCTGGAAATGTGCCCTACTCGTCGGTAGGCTACAAATCCGTTAGTGCGCCCAGATAACGGGATTGCCTGTAGCTGGGAATCTCTTCATGACTACTGAATCATTCTAGTTAATTAGCCTTAGTCAATTTCAGTAGGTACCCCTGACCGTGGTACTCAGGGATCCCCATCCTAGACATGATGCAAGACAGTACCAGTTTATTACAAACACAATCGCCTACGGTGTCCAGGTATTTCATACTTGTCATGTCAGGCTAGCTGTCGTAACAGCACGCCGAGATATATCATGTCAGTTTACTTGTCAAGAGTGCGCCACAGCGGGCCACTATCGTGTTCTATTCTTATATTATCATGAACTGAGAAAGATTGTATAAAATAACTAATAACATATTCTTGAAGCCAAGGAAAAGATCTACAACTTTCACGTTGGGAGTTGGGAGAAATTCGAGCAATAATTCAGTCAATTAGGACATATAACAGTTAGTAATAGTCAAAATATGCATTATGCGGCCTATTCTGCGACATGCATGCAACTGCGACACCATATGCGCCTACTGCGACATGCGCCTTAATGTGGCTCATGCGCGACATGATATGCGCCTATCGCGACATACGCCTCATGTGGCTCAACTGCGACATGATATGCACCTACCGCGACATGCGCCTCTTTGCAACATGCGCCTACTGCGACATGCGCCTTCTGCGACATGATATGCGGCTACTGCGACATGCGCCTCATTACAACATGCGCCTACTGCGACATGCGCCTTCTGCGACATGATATGCAGCTACCGCGACATGCGCTTCATTGCAACATGCGCCTTCTGCGACATGCGCCTTCTGCGACATGATATGCGGCTACCGCGATATGTGCTTCATTGCAACATGCGCCTTCTGCTGACATGCGCCTTCTGCGACATGATATGCGGCTACCGCGACATGCGCTTCACTGCAACATGCGCCTTCTGCGACATGCGCCTTCTGCGACATGATATACGGCTACCGCGACATGCGCTTCATTGCAACATGCGCCTTCTGCGACATGCTGATTATGCTGCAGATGAGCCTAGAAATGACCAGAAATTATTTTGGCCATAACTTCCTCATCCGAAGCCGAAATCAAGTGAAACAAAAGCCAAAACTGCATGAAATTGAATTCTCTACAACATAGAAACACTAGTTTTCGAAAATAACCAAGTTTTAGAGATCAAAACCAAGAAAAACCGAAAAGTTTATAAACTTAGATCTACAAGAATCCATCCATCAAATCCAAAAATGTCAAGTTCTAAAGAGGCTTAGAATCAAGTAAGGAAGAGAATGGAACAATAAAACTTGAGATCCATCATGATGCAAGTTTGCACTTGCCTAAGCTCTCTTTCCTGGTAGGTGGAAGAGTAAATGGTGGAGAAGAAGAAGTGAAAGAGAAGAATAAATGAAGAGAGAGAGTTAGATGGAAATATAAATGAGGGTGGTAGGGGTAGGTGGGGGTTTTCTTTTGGTTCATGATGAACCCAAAAGCAAACCAAACCAAGCTAAGCCGAACCAAGCTAAGCCACAACCAATGACATGCCAAAATAACCATGCAGAAAAAATACGCAATACGAGTCAAGAATACGTACACGTATACCAAGATACGTAATACGAACCACAGGCATTACAACTCTACCCACCTTAAAAGAATTCCGCCCTCGGAATTTAATCAAGGGACTAGAGGGGCAAGAACAAGCTATACTAATAACAAGCAAGCTATACTAGGCAATCAATCAATCATGCAAGCAAGGAATCGAAGGCATGAGGCATAAGAAAGACATTATACCTCACGAGTCAAACAAGTCAGTATATCGCGATCGGATGTCATCCTCACGCTCCCACGTTGACTCCCCCAAAGAGTGATGACCCCAAGCAACTCGGACTAACTTGATAGTCTTGTTCTTGAGCATCTTCTCTCTTCGGTCCAATATAGACACGGGCCTCTCCTCATACGAAAGGTTGGTACCAACAACCAGTTCCGAATGATCCAGGATGTGGCTCGGGTCCGGGATATACCGTCGTAATTGGGATACATGGAACACGTCATGCACCTCTCTTAGCGACGGTGGAAGAGCGAGACGATAGTATACATCTCCTACTCGCTCTAGAATATCGAACGGTCCTATATACCTAGGACTAAGCTTGCCCCGTACGCCGAAACGAATAACGCCACGGTTAGGCAAAATCCTCAGGAATACATGATCGCCGACCAAAACTCGAGAGGGCGCCGATGAGAATCGGCCCAATGACGCTGGCGATCTTGGGCAACTCGAAGATGATCTCTGACTTGCCTGACCACTTCAACTGTCTGGGCAATCATCTCTGGACCGAGCATCTGTCTCTCTCCAACATCATCCCAGGCTAGCGGGGATCTGCACTTCCTACCATACAGTGCCTCGAACGGTGCCATCTGAATACTGGCCTGGAAACTATTGTTGTACGAGAACTCCACCAAGTACACATGATCTTCCCACGAACTACCGAAGTCGAGTGTACATGACCGCAACATATCTTCAAGAGTCTGGATCGTACGCTCCGACTGGCCATCTGTCTGCGGGTGATAAGCTGAACTGAACTGGAGGTGAGTTCCCAAACTTTCTTGCAAGCTACGCCAAAAGTGCGACATAAATCTTGAATCTCTGTCTGAAGTGATACTGACTGGTACACCGTGCAAGCTGACAATCTGTCGGAGATACATCTCCGCTAGCTGAGCCGTCGACTGACCAACTCTGAACGGAAGAAAGTGAGCCACCTTCATGAGCCTGTCTATGACAACCCAAATAGCGTCTCTGCCCGCCGGGGATCTAGGCAATCTAGTCACAAAATCCATGGTTACATGCTCCCATTTCCATTCGGGAATCGGCAATGGTTGAAGTAGTCCAGCTGGTCTCTGATGTTCAGCCTTAACTTGTTGGCAGACTAAACAACGAGAGACAAACCGGGCTATCTCCCTCTTCATGCCATTCCACCAAAAGTGCTGGCGGATATCATGGTACATCTTCGTGCCACCAGGATGAATGGAATACTGCGAACTGTGAGCCTCCGCCATGATCTCATGTCTAATATCTCCACTGGGTACACAAAGACGCTTACCATGTCGAAGTGTACCGTCTTCATGGATACATAACTCTGGTCTTCGTCCCGCCTCACATTCTGCTCTGAGTCACTGAAGCTTGGAATCTGCTGACTGCGCCATCCGGATCCTCTCGACTATAGTGGACTGAACTTGCATGCTGGCCATCAATGCCACACTGGAAGGGAGGATAACTTCTATACCCATCTTCTGAAGATCGGCTGACAGTTCTGGTTGCACTGTTAGGAAATAAACTCTGGCTCTCCTGCTCAATGCATCTGCAACGACGTTGGCCTTCCCTGGGTGATACTGCAGGTTGACATCATAATCCACAAGCAGCTCTAGCCATCTCCTCTGACGTATGTTGAGATCCTTCTGGGTGAAAACATACTTCAGGCTCTTGTGGTCGGTGAAGATCTCCACCCTATCTCCGTACAAGTAGTGCCTCCACAACTTAAGTGCAAACACTACCGCTGCCAGCTCCAAGTCATGGGTTGGGTAATTCCTTTCATGATCACGAAGTTATCGTGACGCATAAGCTATTACCTTCCCATGCTGCATCAGAACACATCCTAAACGTCTGCCCGAAGCATCATAATACACTGAGAATCCTCCAGTTCCATTTGGAAGCGTGAGAATAGGAGCCGTCATCAAGCCTCGCTTCAACCTCTCAAAAGAATCCTGGCATTCTGCTGTCCAAGCAAACTACACATCCTTGCGGGTCAACTGGGTCAATGGTGCTGAAATTCGAGCAAAGTCTGAAACAAATCGCCGATAGTAACCGGCCAATCCAAGAAAACTACGGACTTCTGCCATTGTGCTAGGTACTGGCCATGTTTCAATGGCCACGATCTTTTGGGGATCCACTTCAACTCCTCCTCGGGTGATGATATGACCCAAGTACGAAATACGATCGAGCCAGAACTCGCATTTACTAAACTTGGCATACAACTTGTGCTCTCTGAGAATCTGGAGAACCACACGGAGATGCTGCTCATGCTCCGCCTCACTCTTGCTGTAGACCAGGATGTCGTCTAGGAATACAATCACGAACTGATCCAAATAAGGCATAAAGATGCGATTCATGAGGTCCATGAATACAGCCGGCACATTGGTTGCTCCAAATGGCATCACAAGGAACTCCCAATGCCCATATCTTAATCTAAAAGCTGTCTTCGGGATGTCCTGCTCTCTGACTCTGATCTGATGATAGCCTGACCGCAAGTCGATCTTCGAGAATACTGCTGCCCCTTTGAGTTGATCAAACAAGTCATCTATCCTCGGGAGAGGGTATCTGTTCTTGATTGTCACTGAGTTCAAGGTACGATAATCAACACACAATCTGGACGTACCATCCTTCTTTTTCACAAGAAGCATCGGGGCTCCCCAAGGCGATCCACTAGCACGAATGAATCCCTTGGTTCTGAGTTCTTCAATCATCTTATATAATATCTCCAGCTCTGATGGCGCCATCCTGTAGACTCTCTCTGATACTGGGGCTGTTCTGGAAATCAAGTCGATGGTGAACTCGATCTCCCGCTCTGGCGGTATCCCTGGAAGCTCTTCTGGGAAAACATCCGAAAACTCTTCGACTATCCGAGGTAACTGCACTGCTGCTACTGCCATCCGCAATAATGGAGGAGAAGGTTCAACTTCGCATCGGAAGAAAGAAAACTCTGGCTCGCTTGGAATGCTAAAAATAACCCTGCCAATGTGGCAGTCTATCCTAGCATATTGGTCCCTCAACCAATCCATCCCTAACACCACATCATAATCGGCCATCGGGAACTCTATCAATCTAGCAGGGAATTCTCTACCGCTAACTACGATCCGACACGAGGAAAATACTCTATCTACTCCCACAAGTCCGTTACCAGTAAGTATATTGAGCCTTACTGATAATGACTCGGGCTCCAATCCTACCCGTGTCGCAAATCGTGCAGACATAAATGAATGCGAGGTACCAGAATCAAATAATACTGAAGCTGGAAAGGTGTTAACGAGAATAGTACCTGCTACCACCTCACCTGGTGCTATTCTTTCTTCTCCCATGGTCAAAGCCAGCACTTGACCATGTCCTCTGGGTGCGGGTCCCCTCTGCTAAAAATTCCTCTGCCTGCTCTGGATCAGGGCTTGGGCTTGGGCATACTGCTGCGGTCTCTGCTGCTGGAATGCCTGGGCCTGCGTCGGCAATGGCCTCGGGAACGGGTACTGCAGCTCCTGCTGCTGAACTGGTGTTGTTCCTCTAACTGAAGGACTAGAGAAGGCGGATGAACTCCCTCTGTTCGGGCAATTCCCAACCCTGTGGTCTGGGGCACCACAAACCAAGCACAAACCCTGTGCTCTGCGACACTCTGACACCACATGTCCTGGCTTCCCGCAGTGTGAACATCCCACTGCGGAAGACTGCTTCTGCTTTTGCTGCTGAGGGTGCGTCGGGGTGGAATGCTGAACCGACGTCACTGAGGCCGCCCGCCTCGGAGCTCCAATAGTCAAAGCCCTGGCTGTCGGGACTGGTGCTGAAGACTGATTCATCTGGCCGTGAGATCGCTTCCGACCTCCAGTCCTATCCACGATCCTCTGGGATGTATACTCATGCCTCTGGGCTGCTCTCAACACTGCATCAAAAGTCTGATGCTCAAACTGCTCCACCGCCAATAAAATCTCTAGGTGGAGCCCCTGCTGGAACCGCTGGGCTCTATCGAACTCGGTCGCCACCAAGGTGGGAGCAAACCGACTAAGCCTGGAGAACTCGGCCGCATATCTATCGACCGTCCTGCCCATCTGCTTCAGATTGGTGAACCTCGTTTGTAGACCATACCGAGCTACAGCATCAAAATACTTGGTCTGGAATCTCTCCCTGAATACTGCCCATGAAATAGGGGCCACTAATCCATCGGCCTGCGCTGCCCACCAGCTGCGGGCAAGATCTATTAACTGCAGGCGCACTACGGCCACCTTCTCGTTCTCTGGAGTCTTGGCTGCTTCTAGAATCACCTCTGTGTCCTGAAGCCATGCATCTGCAGCGATCGCATCTTCACTGCCGTCGAAGAAGGGAGGGTTCAAGCGCTTGAAGCTGTTGGTCGCGCTATTACCCTGATGACCTCCTCTGGTCAAAGCATCTGCCACCGCCTGGTATAAGGCATCTCCGCGACGATCCTGGGAAGCTAATAGCGTCCTGATGAGACCCACCAAAGTGCCATCATCATGCTCTGCTGGCTGGACGGGCTGAACTGGTGGTTCTCCTTCGGTGGGCACGACTCTCGAGGCTACTCCTAAATGCTGGGCTTGATCTCCAGGTTGCTGCTGGTCCGCGGGAGGTGCTCCGTCTTGCTGATCGGCAGGTCCAGGAACAATACCGCTGAAGAAGACAACATAGGGAACAATAAGGAAGGACCAGGACAGATCAACGATACAAGCATGTGATCAGGTCA
This sequence comes from Iris pallida, assembly GCA_029216955.1. Lineage (NCBI taxonomy): Eukaryota > Viridiplantae > Streptophyta > Magnoliopsida > Asparagales > Iridaceae > Iris > Iris pallida. The sequence continues at coordinate 10,530 of JANAVB010012344.1, read as the reverse complement.
AGATTTTCAAGGATCAAGAGGATACGAGTAGAGATCAAGGACGAGTACTGATTGAGACATCTATTCGGTAAACCCTCACATATCTTAAATTACAAGACCTGCATGGGCCACCACTAAAACCATGTCACGCCCCAGAACCAGAATACTGGAGAGCGGGAGACAGACATAGCCAGCTACGTATAATGAAATAGAATCCACGTCACTATACGGTCACGGCTGTCTAGATATATGAGGGTTTAACTACAATCCATCAGTCTCCTATGGTCAAGATCAAACCTATTGTCTCAATCACAAGCAAGTAATAGCAATCACAAGATATTAGAGCATCAATATACAATAGTAAGGCGTCCCATACATTACATATTGGATGATCATGAAGCTAGTCGTACAAAATGTCAGGACTAGCAAGAGTTTTAGTCAATACATGATCAACCCTAGGATTTGTCAATCATGTTACAGTCGTAGGCAGACAGTAAATAAAGGTGCAATACGAGCTAACACGTGCGCGTCGGCTAAATGCCTCAAAAGAATAATTTTACAAATAGAGTAGGAGGACAAAAGAAACCCACTCGTTGCCCTGGTTACGCCTGGTGGTCACCATCGGGCTGGAAGACAGGTGGATCCTCTGGTACTGCTCCGATATCTGGCCACACAAAACCAGCTGGGTCAGACCCCAGAAAGAGCAAGTGCCACAAAGGAGGACTTCACTTAGGAACTAAAACCAGCATATCACAATAGAATATTAGAGATAATAAATAAAGAACTGATAATAATAGAGATAACAACAGTAAACTAAGTACGAGGAAACTATTCAAGTAGCCAGGTCACAACCCTTAAACCAAACAAGGACCGGGGTTGCAGCCCTTCACCTGAATAGAAACCCGTCTCAAATACTATTGGTACAGTAAAGACAATAAACGAAGAGAGGACACAGAACTGCTCCGGGAGCCAGGTTACAACCCTTAAACCAAACAAGGACCGGGGTTGTAACCCTTCGCCTGAACAGAACTGGACCCCTGATCTTTATTGCTAAGGCCAGCATAATTAAACATGGTATGATGGTAAAGTAAAACATGACGAGCATGGCATGGGATTGCATTAAGACAATAAACGAAGAGAGGACACAGAACTGCTCTGGGAGCCAGGTTACAACCCTTAAACCAAACAAGGACCGGGGTTGTAACCCTTCGCCTGAACAGAACTGGACCCCCGATCGTTATTGTTAAGGCAAGCACAATAAGCAGGACGATATATGATAAGATAACCATGGAACTATTCAGATAGCCAAGTTACAACCCTTAAACCAAACAAGGACCGGGGTTGTAACCCTTCATCTGAACAGAACTTGGTATCCCATCATTTATCGATACAAGAAATCATGTCCTGATACAATCTTGTACAGGATCAGGATAAGACTAAGCTAGAATAAACTTCATCCAATCAATCACGGCCAATCAAGAGTACGGCTTGATACTTTTAACTAACTAGGGTTATCACAGGCCTAGTTACTAGCAAGATGCAATGAGATTATCCCAACAGCCACAAGCCCTGAAGACCATCCAGGTTATCCGGGTCGAATATCCGTTATGAAGAATGCAACACGTAACTGTGTGCTGGAAATGTGCCCTACTCGTCGGTAGGCTACAAATCCGTTAGTGCACCCAGATAACAGGATTGTCTGTAGCTGGGAATCTCTTTATGACTACTGAATCATTCTAGTTAATTAGCCTTAGTCAATTTCAGTAGGTACCCCTGACCGTGGTACTCAGGAATCCCCATCCTAGACATGATGTAAGACAGTACCAGTTTATTACAAACACAATCGCCCACGGTATCCAGGTATTTTATACTTGTCATGTCAGGCTAGCTGTCGTAACAGCATGCCGAGATATATCATGTCAGTTTACTTGTCAAGAGTGCGCCACAGCGGGCCACTATCGTGTTCTATTCTTACATTATCATGAATGAGAAAGATTGTATAAAATAACTAATAACATATTCTTGAAGCCAAGGAAAAGATCTACAACTTCCACGTTGGGAGTTGGGAGAAATTCGAGCAATAATTCAGTCAATTAGGACATATAACAGTTAGTAATAGTCAAAATATGCATTATGCGGCCTATTCTGCGATATGCATGCAACTGCGACACCATATGCGCCTACTGCGACATGCACCTTAATGCGGCTCATGCGCGACATGATATGCGCCTATCGCGACATGCGCCTCATGTGGCTCAACTACGATATGATATGCGCCTACCGCGACATGCGCCTCATTGCAACATGCGCCTACTGCGACATGCGCCTTCTGCGACATGATATGCGGCTACTGCGACATGCGCCTCATTACAACATGCGCCTACTGCGACATGCGCCTTCTGCGATATGATATGCGGCTACCGCGACATGCGCTTCATTGCAACATGCGCCTTCTGCGACATGCGCCTTCTGCGACATGATATGCGGCTACCGCGACATGCGCTTCATTGTAACATGCGCCTTTTGCGACATGTGCCTTCTGCGACATGATATGCGGCTACCGCGACATGCGCTTCATTGCAACATGCTCCTTCTGCGACATGCGCCTTCTGCGACATGATATGCGGCTACCGCGACATGCGCTTCATTGCAACATGCGTCTTCTGCGACATGCTGATTATGCTACAGATGAACCTAGAAATGACCAGAAATTGTTTTGGCCATAACTTCCTCATCCGAAGCCGAAATCAAGTGAAACAAAAGCCAAAACTGCATGAAATTGAATTCTCTACAACATAGAAACACTAGTTTTTGAAAATAACCAAGTTTTAGAGATCAAAACCAAGAAAAACCGAAAAGTTTACAAACTTAGATCTACAAGAATCCATCCATCAAATCCAAAAATGTCAAGTTCTAAAGAGGCTTAGAATCAAGTAAGGAAGAGAATGGAACAATAAAACTTGAGATCCATCATGAAGCAAGTTTGCACTTGCCTAAGCTCTCTTTCCTGGTAGGTGGAAGAGTAAATGGTGGAGAAGAAGAAGTGAAGGAGAAGAATAAATAAAGAGAGAGAGTTAGATGGAAATATAAATGAGGGTGGTGGGGGTAGGTGGGGGTTTTCTTTTGGTTCATGATGAACCCAAAAGCAAACCAAACCAAGCCAAGCCGAACCAAGCTAAGCCACAACCAATGACATGCCAAAATAGCCATGCAGAAAAAAATACGCAATACGAGTCAAGAATACATACACGTATACCAAGATACGTAATGCGAACCACAGGCATTACAATAGGTCAAAATGGGGCAGAATAAAATTCTCTACAACATGGAACCATCAGAATTTGATAATAACAAGATTAAATAGATCAAAACCCAAAAATTCAAAAATGAAATAAACTTAGATCTACAAGCAATGAGCCATGGAAATTAAAAATGCTAAGTACTAAAGTGTTTTAGAATAATGTGAGGAAGAAAATAGAACAAAAATCTTGAGTTCCTTCATGAAGCAAGATGCACTTGCCTCAACCTTCCTGGTAGGTGGGGAGTAATGGTGGAGAAGAAGAAGAGTAATGAGGAGAGAGAAATGAGTTGGGGTTAATAAATGGTGGTGGTAGGTAAAGGTTCTCCTTTGGTTCATGATGAACCCAAGGCATACCAAGCCAAGCCGAACCAAACCAAAATAAACCAAGTCATGAAATTCCAAGATAAGCCAAGCAAGGAATCAGGCAATACGAGTCAAAATACGTACACATATATCAAGATACGTATACGAACCACAGGCATTACAGGTTACCTTATTGATGGGGCTAGGGCGTGGAGCTATTACAACGCCCAGGGCACAAAAGCTATGTTCTCCATGCCTTCTGATCTTCCACAAGGCCCGCGTATGTTATACACATACACAAACTTCTATACTTCAGCAAACACATTTGCTGAAAACTTCAACCCTGTACACAGTTTTTCAACTGAAAAGAGATCCAAACAAAGAAAACATACTGCTCACTCTTTTCGAGACACAGAAGACAAAGATCCTGCGGATGCACCATTGGAGGCATCAATTTCAATGAACTATGCTAATCAAGTCCAAGATCCTCTGGATGTGTCTATAAAGGTCAGGAAAGAGAAATCCCCTATTAAGGGTTTGAAGAAGAGAAAGACTAAGGAGACGACAGCACCTCCTCAACAAGATAATAGACCCGATTCTCCAAGGGCTCCAGGGAAGAAGAGAAGGACAGTACTGGTTATCAATGAGCCAACGACCACGAGAACAACACGTTCTCAATCAAAACAGCTGCTTCTCAGTTCTTCCTCTAGAGAGAAGGATATTACTCCTTCTATTCAGAAGCAGGGGGAATTATAGAAGGAGGCAATCCACTTCTTTGATCGATCCGGAGAGTGATCGCACTGGAACTGTTACAGAGCCGGTCGCATCATCTCACAGAGAGGTCAGGAGGAAGTTAGTAATCACTGAAGATATACCATCTCAAGATGGTAATACCAAAATTGTGATACTTTAATATATCAATTTTCTGTTAAAATTGTATATTAATTTGATCTTTTTCTTTACATTGGTTACTTCAGCAGATGTCTAGCCTTCTACTGCCAATACAGAAGCTTCAAGTTTAGAGACTAGAACTGTACGTATTCCCGCAAATGTACTTACTGCTGCGGAGATAATAGTTTCATCTTTGACTCCTATGAGTCCAGAAGCCACTTCTCTAAAATAGGATTTGCCTCCAGAAGATCCTCCACAAGCTCAAAAGTCTACCCATTCTGGAGATATGATGATTGAAGCTTTGGCTGAATGTGACTTTGGAACATATGATGATAATTAGAATAGCATCACTGAAGAAAAACAAACTTTAGTGAGTGCACCATCAACTCAGGAACACACAGCTGATGAAGAGCCTTCAACTGCTAAAGATCATAAGAATGTGATCATAGACGACGAACAGATCAATCCTCCTGAAATCGATGAACCCATAACCACCGAGAAACCTGAGTCATCCAGAGTGGCAGCAGGATTAGTAGTTCAAACTCTAATAACTCTGCCACTTCAGACTGAATCAGGAGCAGGCAGTAGTCAAGCTATGTCTACATAGACTCTGTCGAAGCTTCAGTCAGAGACAGTCAAACCTGTTGAGACTTTTCGTGATATACACAGCTCAGGTAAATTTCTAAGTATGTTCTATTTATCGTAGCGTCTTCAACATTATATGTTACTAACATAAATGACATATGTGATTTGCAGAAGAACCTGCAGGAATTGTAGCAGGGGAGGGAAGCTCTTCCATATTAGCTCTCAAGATGAAATGCCTCCACCTGCTGAAACTGTAAAGACTCCTGCAGACATAGTAGCCACTCCAGGAGCCATGGCAACTAGCAAGTTTGTGGTAGCCTCCTTCACGAGAGTCTTCTTTACGTCTCTGGAGCCCCTAGTTTATAGAGTGATGGAAAGAGAGGATGTCCCTTTCAGCACTATCAGAACTCCCTCTACATTTTGATTGGAGGTATCCGAAGCCAAGGAGACGATGCTCAGGCTATATTTTTGGAGCATATTTTGGATGAGCTGGAAAGCTCAATTAAAGCTTACAAGGAATTGAAAAGATGAGACATCGAGACACTAGTAAACACGGAATATGAAACTATAGCTCAAGAAGCAGAAACTAGTAAAGCCAATTTTAAAGCATTTTTGCTAGCTTTCACTAGACAATCCTCCGAGTTAGACATCCAAATCTCTGATGCAGCTGTTATTGTTGAGAATCACAAGACTAACGCTGCAGAAGAAGAGAAAAAGGCTGCTGATCTGGAAGCCAAAATTGCCCAACTTCAAACCGAACTCTAGATTGTCAAGCAGAATGTAGAACAAGAAAATCAATTACACCAATCTGCTGTTGATCAGATAGAGGCTCTGAAGGATCAGAAGAAGGAATTTGAACATCTTCAGAATGAAGAACTAACAGGTCGAACTGCTGCTATACAACCTTTCGATCCTGAATCATGACGAGTTGAAGCCAGGCAGAGAGTGCTAGATTCTCGTGATAAAAGAGTTCAAGTTCTGAAGAAGCAAATTACAGAACTGATCACCTATCCTTCAGAGTAGCATGAGCAAATTTTGTTGTCTTTTTTTATTAGATTCTATTACTTGTGTGATTCTATTACTTGTTGCATATCTTGTTGTAGATATAAGTAAATAGAATCGAAAATATATTCAGAGGTACCAGACGTGATATATCACTTGGTTTTAGAAAATGACAATATTTATTATATTTGCTCAGAGGTAATGTGGACGTGGCAGAATATAACGTTTAGCAATATTGTTATTTCAATAGACAACTTTATCAGAGGTAATAGGGACGTGACAAGTTGCTGATATAGATAATCGGAATTCAGAGGTGTGGAGGACGTGAATTTTTGTTATGATACGTCACAAAAAGTGAATGAATGAACAGTCGCTTTGATTCTCGAGCAAAGGACATTGAGTGAATGAGCAGTTATAAATGAGTGAACGATTAGACTTCTTTTAAAAAGTCACATCGGTTCTCGAAGCCGACTATATAGTCATTCTGTCTATAAATAGAACAAAACTTTCGTAGATATCGTCAACTTCTTTTCTTTCTGTATAAGATGTCTTCCAAAGATTTGCGCACTCCAAAGATCAAAGAAATGACCAAGACACCTCCGGCTGAGCCTCCAGTGCCTCTTCAGAAAGAAATAGGTGAAGGCTCGTCTGTTCCTGCACCAAAGCAGGATCTGATTGCCAAGCTGGTAGAGCCTGGGAAGACTGCCGAAGAAGAAGCAGTAAGGGTGGTTGCCTGTGAGTTGCTAGTGTGTTCAGACAACGAAATATTTGAGCTGCTGGCAAATCATATATTTAATCATGAAGGATCGGGTCCTCGTCCTCGTCCTTAATATTATGTAATTCTTTTTTTTGCTTCTAAATAAAAATAAACATTTATTTACATCATTTCTCTGAGTAAAGAACATTTTGCTTTTATACATAATATTTTTTGAGAAATTTGTTATTGATAGGCATCATAGCAACTCTGCCATCCATATCTGTTAATTGATAGGCTCCATTTGAGAAGACCTTATTTATCACATACGAACATTTTCATTTCGCTTCAAACTTGCCTTTGCTCATATGAGTCATAGTCATAGGACGTCTAACCGTAAGAAATAGCTCGCCTTCTTGAAATGTCCGCACTTTGACTTTACGATTGAACGCTTTTGATATACGGGCTTGATAAAGTTTGATATGTTGCTGGGCCAGTAGCCTTTTCTCATCAAGTGCCTCCAATTCTTGAAGTCAGAGACGATCATTATTTTCTGTGGTAAGTTCATTAGCAATGGCAATTCTCAAGGACGAAATTGAATTTCCAGCGGTAAGACAGCTTCGCATCCATATATCAGAGAAAAAGGTGTGCAACCTATGGGATTACGGACTGTAGTGCGATAAGCCCATAAACATTCTCCAAGTTTATCACTCCAATTACGTTTGTTAATAGAAATAAACTTTTTAAGGAGTTTGATAATAGTTTTGTTGAATGCTTCAGCTTACCCGTTAGCTGTAGGATTATAGGCTGTAGAAGCAACATTATTGATTCTGTTGTCATCACAGAACCTATTAAACTTTTGGTTGAAAAATTATAGCCCATTATCATGGATGATTCGACAAGGTACACCAAATCTGTATATCACATGATGTTTGATGAAGTTGATAACACTACTAGTCTTCACTTAGCTAAAGGTATATCTTCAGCCCATTTAGAGAAATAATCGGTTATAGCTAAGATGAACCGATATCCTTTAGATGAAGGAGGATTAATAGGACCAATTATATCCATGTCCCAAGCTTCGAAGGACCAGGAGGCAGCAGTCGCGTGAAGAAATTCTGACGGTTAATGAATGAAATCTTCATGAATCTGACATGCTCGACATTTTCTCGCATAGTCAATGGTATCTGATACCATAGAGGGCCAGTAATAGCCCATATGTCGGATACGATCTTATAATTTGGGACCGAGCTGATGTGCTCTACAAACACCATTATGAGCTTCGTGTAGTGTCTTCTTTGCTTCATCACTAGCAAGACATCTCAGGAGTAACCCATCAAAAGTCCTTCGAAAGAGAGTTTTGGTGGTATGATTATAATAAAATCAAAGAGATCGGCGACGAATACTTGTAGCTTCTTTAGGATCTTCTGGTAATATGTCATGTACTGCAAAATCGATAAAAGGTGATCTCTAGTCCTCACTAATGACATTAACTTCAGTTGAATTACTGAATTCAATGTTATGATTATTTTTAATACAAAATAATTCTCTGTTAGAGATAACAACCACTTGTTGTCTTTTAACTGGAACTGCTAAGACTGCAGCCAAGTTAGTAAAGCATCAACTTCTGTATTACAAGCTCGACATACATGTTCGATAAAGAACCCTTTGAATAAAGAAGCTATTCGGACTGCTGCTTCATGATATGGTACTAGATCTTGATGTCGAACTTCATATATGCCTCTAACCTGATTAACAATCAGTTTAGAATCACCATATACTTCGAGATATTCAATATCCAGTTGTTTGGCTAATTGGAGTCCAATGAACAAAGCATTGTATTCTGCTACATTGTTGGAGCACGATTCGTCTAAGGAATAAACTCTCTGAATAGCTAATCCATCTGGTGAAACAAGAACAATTCCCACTCCAGTGACAAGGGTGCCTCCAGGTACAATTCTAGAAGCTCCGTCTAAGAACAACCGCCAAGTAGGAAATTCTTCTGAGATTATATTTGATTCTAATGTTTTATCTGGAATCTCATTATAGAGTTAAGATGTTTCAGGAACAGGATGAGCTGCTAAGAAGTCAGTAAGTGCTTGGCCTTTCACAGATTTTTGAGGAACATACACCATATCATATTGTGCTAATAATATAGCCCATGTAGCAAGCATAGAATTGTGTGTGCTGGGTTTCTTCATTAAAACCCGTAGAGGATTAACTCGGGATATAACATAAATGGTTTGGCCGATGATATAATGTCTTGTCTTTTGAACGGCGAACATTAAGGCTAAGCATTATTTCTCCACCGAACTATAACGATGTTCAGCTCCAATCATAGTCCGACTAAGGTAGTAGATGGCTTGTTCATGACCTTCCTTGTTCTTCTGAGCTAGCAAAGCTCCTAATGAATGATCCATTGCCCGGACATACATCAAGAAGGGTATTCCTGAAATCGGTGGTACTAGCACTGGTAGATTCATCAAATACCGCTTTATGTCAGCAAATGCTCGTTGACATTCTTTCGTCCAAATGAAAGATACACATTTCTTCATTAACTAGGTAAATGGTCTGCAACGTCCAAATAAATTTGAAATGAATCGTCTGATGTACGCAAGTCAACCCTGGAATCCTTGTAGCTCTTTTAGGTTGCGTAGAGGACGCATCTCTTGAATGGCTTTGATCTTCTCGGGATCAACGTGCATACCCTTTGTCACCCCCAGTTATCAGAAACATGGGTATTTTTATCATTTTACATTTTGAATATTTTTAAAATTTATTTTATTATTTATGGATATTATTTTGGGGTTAAAATTTATTTTATTATTTATGATATTGTTTTGGGGTTATTTGAGTCGGGTTCGAATTTCAACTCAATCCGACTTGAAACGGGGACCCGGGGGGATAGTTTGACTCTAGTGGGACCCATACACTAGTTAGGCATGGCCCACATGATATTAATTTTAGTTAGTAGTTAGACTAATTATTTATGGATAGGTTTAATTTAATTAGAGACTTAAAACTAGACTAAATTAACCTCAACCTTTAACCTATTCCTAATTTAAATCAAATAGATTAGTGGAGGGCATTTTGGATATTCAAATAGGGGACACCTCACCCTTTTTGGGCAGCCACTTATGGGGGATAAGGAGTGAGTCGCTCCTTCATTTATTTGTTTTCATCCACTTTTTCTCTCTTGTTCTTCCCCAAATTAATTTAGAGATGAACCTCCATTGATTTTATCTCCAAATCAACCCCTTCTTCCACCAAATCTTCTTTATTTCTCTTCTAATCCATGGTTAGAGGGTGCTAGCCAAGTTTGGGAGGATTCGGAGCTCGTTCGTGTCCTTTTGAAATCTCTACGTGTCAGTGCCGTATCGGTAGGCTTTTCCTTTGAATCTCTCTCCCGGAAGGTATAATCTCTCCTCTAATCTATCCCTACATGCATATAGAAATATTTTGAACCCATAGGAATGACCCCCATGGTCGTATCTCTATTTGTGTCCATTTCGTGTCCATTTGGAGGTCATAGGAGTGTCCTTTGTGTGTGGTTGTGTCCATGTGGGAAAACCCAAATTTGGACACACTATGTGTTGTTGTTATGTATGAATGAATTATTACATGTTTAATCTCATATTTTTGTATTGGAGATGTGTTCTATAGGGTCTCTATAATATAATATATATATATATTATATATATATATATATAATATATATAAATATATATATATATATATATATATATATAATATATATATATTAGTGTAGAGAGTG
>JANAVB010012343.1:0-27995 GCA_029216955.1 Iris pallida | reverse complement strand
TCAATCTCTATAACTCAGATAAAATACAAGATTGACAAAAACTAATGTTGAACCCTTTGTCCTAATAGGTTCAACCCCCTCACCACACTCAAGAAGAAAAGAAAGATTACAATTGAAATCGCTCACAAACCCGTAGCAATCTCCCTAACCGAAGTTGACGACTCCTCGATTAGATCTATTCTTCCTTCTGTCTTGGATGGCGAAGTCCTAAGAGGAAAGTGCATAACTTTCTCTTAAATTTTCTGTGGACGAGCACCTCGAATCTCCACTTTTGTGCAGTACTTTGTGCCTCTACCCTCACCCCATATATAGGATGAGAGAAACCTGTTTTAGGTCATAATAGGATTTCTTAAATAGAAAACCCTCAAATAAGAATCCTACTGCACCTAAAATAGCCCATCAACATCATATTTTAGATTATAATAGGATCTCTTAAATAGGAAACCCTCAAATAAGAATCATATTATATCTAAAATAGCCCAGCACAAATTATGGACATCCAAATCAAATTAAATCAAATATTTAATCAGATTTGAAATCCATAAATATGCTATTGCCAAATCCAGACTGGACTCCAACAATCTCTCCCTCCAGTCTGATGAGAGGGTGTTGACCTCATGGCTCCTCAACTGGACTCCATGCCTGTCGTCATATGACAGAGTTCCTGCTCCCCCATGCTACTGATCTTCGATCCCTGAGCTGCTTTGCATCTTCCTTCGTCACCAGCTCCTCGACCGTCACGTCGACGCTAGCTGTCATGTGTAGCACGTCTGCACTACTGGGATCCTACCGATATCAATAACACGATCAAGACCGAAGTCCCTGACGATCAGCCTCACCGCAAGTCTCGGCTGCCTGTCTCCGACTTCTGTCTTCCACCGCAAAGTGTTAACGTTCCGACGAGCTTCTTCATCCTTGGCTGGCACAACCAAGTAGACGGTGCGGTACTCCTGAGATTCGAACACCTGAACCTTCCCACCTTCGTGTCTGAACTTGAAGCTCCCCCATACACATGCACCCTCGAGCAGAATATCTCGCACTGTGCATGCCGTCGATGACCCACAGCTCTCCCTGAACTGTGTGAATGGTGATGCACCCGCCTCAGATTGAGTTTGCTGCAAACCTTGATCTCCTTCATGGCTTCGAACTGCTGAAACCGATGTCGCTCCGTGAAGCTTTGGCAAACCACTCGTCGCCAAAATCGGATCCGTAGAGCAACCCCCACCTAGACCAACCAGCTGTCATGGGACCGACAGACTGACCCTCAATCTTTGACTCACCACCATCCGTCGCTTTGTCTCGACGAACGAATCCTCCGTATCCCTCAAAGCACCTAGAAGCCCCTCCTCAGCAAGTTTTCGACGATCCACCTCCTGTCGAGCACCCCTCGAGCCTCCATCCGGTGTCTGTGGCCTACCTGTACAGCTCAGCGGCTTGAGCCTGTACATGCCACAACACAAATCTTCCGAGCCAGCTATTAGGAACCCTTCGTAAGCATCCAATCTTTGTCCCGAAATAAACTGCGACAGCCATCATCTGCCAACCTTCCTACCGAAACCAAGTTGTAGCGCAAACTCGGTGCATGTCGCACACCCTTGAGAACGAGCTTCTCACCGAGCTCCATTGTCAAGTGCACATTACCGATGCCTACAACTGCAGTTGTCCCCTTGTCGCCCATCTTCACACGTCCAAAACTGCCGTCGCGGTATGACGTAAAGATCCTCCTATATGGAGTGGCGTGATACGACTCTCCCGTGTCCATGACCCAGTCGCCATCATGACACATGCCACAAGATTCCTCTGCGTCGGTTGCTACGATGATGATATCTTCCATTGCTGTGAGATCCTCCTGATCGTCCTTGCCTTTTGCCTTTTCAGCTTTGAGCTTCATACAGTTCCTCTTGATATGACCCATTTCGCCACAGTGATAGCAGCCCTCCTTGTGGTCCACAATCGTAAGATTCGAGAACTCCCCCCTGTCCTCATCTGTGAATTGGGTCTTCCCTTCCTTAGGAAGTCACCAGAGTGGACTCCTGCGACGATTCCACTTGCTTGTGTCGGACCTCTTCAATAAGCAACTTTTGACTGCCTCCATCGTGAAAACTCCATCAGGCGCGAAGTTGCTCACCAACACCACCAACGTCTTCCAGCTTTCCGACAGAGAACTCAAGAGCAGTAGGGACTGAAGCTCATCATCAATCACCTATCTTCATCGCAGATAGCTGATTGATGATACCCTGAACCTCGTTCAGATGTTGTGCCACTGGGCACCCTCCATGTACTTCAGTTGACGAGTTGGCGAACAAGAAATGCCTTGTTGCCAGCCGTCTTCCTTTCGTACAGCGAATGTAGCTTCTCCCATAATGCTTTTGTTGAACTCTCCATGGACACGTGGTGAAACACCGAATCATCCAACCATTGGCGGATGAATCCAACGGCCTTTCGATCCAGTCATTCCCAGTCTTCAGCAGCTTTGTCCATTGGCTTTGCGTTGTCGCCCTCCAACGGACCATGCAAGTCCTTGCACCAGAGTAGATCCTTATCCTTGGCTTCCAAATCGCCCAGTTTTTTCCTGTAAGGGTGATCATACGAGTGTTCATCTTCTTCATAGACATGGTTGCCAAAACCTCCAAAGCTTTGATACCAGATGTTGGAATCGGATACTCCCTCCTGCGCTCCGATACCGTGTCTGAGACATTGCCACAACGGAAACTTAGGCCAACCCACCTGAAATAACCAACCCCCGTCTAACGGACACCAAGCACAGATAAAGACAAGTATATGGCGGTGACTACATCACCTGGACAAATCCCAATCTCTATAACTCAGATAAAATTACAAGATTGACAAAAACTAATGTTGAACCCTTTGCCCTAATAGATTCAACCCCCTACCACACTCAAGAAAAGAAAAAAGATTACAATTGAAATCATTCACCAACCCGTAGCAATCTTCCTAACCGAAGTTGACGACCCATCAATTAGATCTATTCTTCCTTCTGTCTTGGATGGCGAAGTCCTAAGAGCAAAGTGTGGAACTTTCTCTTAGATTTTCTGTGGACGAGCACCTCAATCTCCACTTTTGTGTTGTGCTTTGTGCCTCCACCCTCACCCCATATATATAGGATGAGAAAACCAATTTTAGGTCATAATAGAATTTCTTAAATAGGAAGCCCTCAAATAAGAATCCTACACCTAAAATAGCCCATCAACATCCTATTTTAGATTATAATAGGATCTCTTAAATATGAAACCCTCAAATAAGAATCATATTATATAAAATAGCCCAACATTAATTATAGACATCCAAATCAAATTAAATCAAATATTTAATCAGATTTGGACTCCATAAATATGCTATTACCAAATCCATACTGGACTCCAACATTCCAGACTTTTGAAAAGATTTAAGATATGCTTATATTAGGAAACCTTTTTAACCCAATAACATACTAGCAAATTTCAAGAGAGAGTTGAGAGATTGAATGAGGCTCGTGAGAGAATATAGTGGTACAAGTTCTCTGTGGTTTCATATCGGTAACTTATATATTCTTTGTAATTCATTTTTCATTTTTGAGTAGTAGTGGTGATTCGTGTTCAAATATATGGTATTTGGTATAAGTGATATAATTTTATATTTCCATGAGGCTTGTTGGTGTTTGACTATAAATAGTCATGTAATTTTTTTCGGTTTAAAATTTTCACATAAAAAAATTATTTGTGATGTGTGATTGTGCATTTGCATATTCGTTTTTTTATCACTCCTCACATAGTTACTTTCAGTGAGATGTTGGGTTGTATCTTGTTTCGGTTGAGCCCTCAAATAGGGGTTGAAAATGGAGTTGGTAATTTAGTCTAACATCGGCTCGGAGGTGGTGTAACCCCTCTTCCCGAAATTTTAATAATATTTTTATTTATTTATTTGAATTAAATGGTGATTTTTAGAGTTTTTATAGACAATTATTTAGTTATTATTACGGTAGATGACTTTAGCCATGACAGAGTTTTGGAGTGCATGGTGACTAGAAATCGTGGCACGGATAGTGCAATAGCGTGCTTAGGCTAGTGTATTAGCCCTGATAGAGAAGGCCATGCCATAGTGATGCCCTAACTAGGAAAACCAGGCTAAGTTACGACTTAACCCTCATCGAAGATTTATTTATTAATTATATTCTTGAGATTAGGAAAATCGGTTATACCATGTTAGCCCGTACTGGACCCGAACAGAGCCTGAGCCCATGTAGGTCATGCGGCACGTCCAATGACATCGTGTTGATGGAATTTGGTAAGAGAGTATTGTATTTTGTTTTAATGTTTAAATGAATATTTTATAAGTATTTGTATTTAAATATTATAAATATTATTATTAGTCGATATTCGACGATATTTGTAGAAAAGGGTCATGGTACATATTAGGATTTGTTAGACTGCGCAATATGGTATATATACCATTTTTGATTTACTGAAATATTATTATTAGTATTATTATTTTATTATTATATTATTATTTTTTATTTTTTATTATTATTATTATTATTATTGAGGTTACTGTTATATAATAATATTTTATATTATTATTATATCTAATAAAGGTATAATATGTATAGATTATATATTATTATTTTGTATGTGTATGCAATTATGCATGCATATTTGTATATGTGTTTGTGTATACTTATAGATATAATAGATTAAGAAAATAGAATAGAAAAAAAAGAGTAATAAAAGCCAACCGAACACTCTTTGCTAAAGCCCAGCTCAAGTCGAGCCTTGCAAGTCCCAAACCCGAGAGCCATGCTCGTTGTGTTCCCAGGTCAGCCGACCCGAGAGCACCGAACCCGCTGAGTATTTTTATAAATGAAACGAAATCGAGTTCCCTCGACACAAACCCTAATCTCGATCTTAACCCTCGCCGCGACACCCATGAGATGGGCGACCAGAGTCGGCCACCCTGGACGCGCCGCCGCCGACACGACCACCGAACGCCGCCTGGAATGGCAGACCGTGCGCGCATCAGAGCGCAGCAACAGCAGCATGGCGAAGCGCTTTCGTGCGATGATTTCTTTGCCTATACTCCACCATCTTTCGAACTATTTTCACGGGTCAGGTCCCCAGGTAACCCCCTACAAGCCTCTTTAATTAATTGTTTAAGTTCGCGTCGAGCACGACGATATACGGTTCAAAAATTGTCATAAATCAGTCCCAAAAATAGGACTAGAAGGCAGCAAACACGCTGTGTTGGAAGGGTAATCCCGAGCCCAAACTGTTGAATCCTTGGAAACTAATTTGTAACAGTCAAAGCCAACATATAGGGATCGAAACCCTTCAATAGGTTGATTTTTCATTTAGTCTACGAATAGTTATTCAACATCGAAAATCGAGAAAAACTTATGAAAACAGTTTTCGAAAGTTAGAAAATTCATCCACACGACGTGCGTCCCGCCAAACCGGGCGACGTGGTCGCGAATCGAAAGCATCGAAAGCTGCATAACGGCTTCGTGGTCGTGTGGGCTTTGACGAATTCAAATTGGTCGCGTGTGCGCGACGAATTTGATACGTATCCGTCGAAATTCACCGTATCATGCACTTTTAAATTCTCAATTACTTTGTGCACGCTCGTCATATCGAGACGAAACTTGCCAGCAGGACCATATCGTTTTTCTGGTCATGTATGCCAAGTTTGGTCCGATTCTGAGACTGTTGACAAAATCACCGTTTTGCGGGCCCCATGGTCCGACTCAACGGGCATTTTGTGCACGGCCCGCGAATCCAACTCTGGACATACGGTTGGGTTCGTATCGGAAAACTGGATCCGTAGACATGTAATTTGACGACTTTAGAGACTGTTGACTCTGGCACGCTTTTCGGTGCAAAGGTGTCCAACGGCGGACACCATTTTGGCCCAAAATTACCGTTTTGCCCCTGTGTCCAAATTGGACTTAAGGACAGGTGATCATAGCTATTTTGACTATTCTAAGAACATTGGTAATGTTTATTTCAGCTTTCGGGGACTGTTGTACGGGTTTTGACTATTGTGGCACATTGAGCAGTTCAGACTGTCAGTTTTACCAGCAAGGACCACAGGCGAGTACAGTTTATTGTTTTTTCGATATTGATCTTTACTATATTTCATTGATTAGTCATTGGTTATGTGATTTTTATACTCTATTATAAATTGTTGAGTCGGGAATGAGAAGTACCAAGGATGTGTGATCTGACCTTAGACCGTGTAGACCGTGTTTATTATTGCATTTATTTCTTGTAGACAGTATAGACAGTGATTTATTTATTGCAAAGTAGACAGTGTAGACCGTGATTATTATTGCATTCAAACTGTGTAGTTCGTGATTATTATTTTGTAGACAGTGTTTCTTTATTGCAATATTTTCTGTAGACGTGTAACTGTAGACCGTGTAACTGTAGACCGTGTAACTTTAGACCGTGTAGACTGTGTCGCATAATTGTCCGAGACCGATCACATATCAAAGGTACTACTAACAGTTGGAAAGTATTTTTGTGTCTATTTATTGATATTGGTTTTCCGTATTTACCGTTTATTTTCAAACTCATGATTGATGTCTAACCTTTGTTTTATAGTCATTTTCTTATTTGAAATTGCATTCAGTGAATTGTGCTCGTTCCATTCCTGACTGGAAACCAACATTTTTAGGTTAGCCGTGGATTCACTTAGCTTGGGGAGTGACGGGAATACTTGCAGACAAAGGCCTATAAACTAGCTAGATAG
Organism: Iris pallida; assembly: GCA_029216955.1. Lineage (NCBI taxonomy): Eukaryota > Viridiplantae > Streptophyta > Magnoliopsida > Asparagales > Iridaceae > Iris > Iris pallida. The sequence goes on along the minus strand of JANAVB010012343.1, from coordinate 21,251 downwards.
CGGAGTTGTAGTCATTCCAATATTTGTACAAGTTTATATTTTCTGCAAATGTAAAACTTGTGATCATTGTAAGTTAAATTAATTTTTGTGAATGAGCATTATTTGCGATTTTGATCTTTATGGCCGTGAAAGCGTTCTACCGCCGACACTGCGGTGTAGGCTGGCTTGGACACGTCTCGTATCCGTTTAAAAAAAAATGGGTGCAGGTCGTGACAAGTTTTTGTGGTGGCCCATACAGGTCAGTTTTGTAAATCATGCAAACTCGTAGTACTTAAGTTAGTTGTACTATTGCGAGCCTGCGACAAGGAAATGCTCATTCACAAATTAGGAATTAATTTAAGAGAATGGCTAGGACTAGGAGTCCCTTATACAAATTTACCGATAGGTAGTCTAGGCCATGCAATTTAGATGAGGAGTTATTAACTGTCTAGTTTGCCAGATCCCTATAAGTACACTATTACCTCTTGATGTTACGATATGATTCAATAGATTATTCACTTGGCGAGACGGGCTTCATAGAATTAATGACCTAATTGATAGATTGTGCAATTCCTTCTCTTGCCCTTTGGATTATTATCCTTATATCTTAGTCCGAATAGCCTATTTAGTTCCTATTTTGCCTAAGAATTATTATTTTTATAAAATTTCTGATTTTGTTATCCATATACGGACCTCGAGTTAGTTCGATTCAATGTTTTTCCATGGTTTGAAAACACATGGAATAGATATCAGAATGTTGTATTTCTTTGTCCTCAGATATTTCTTTCATGTTCAATCCTTTATTTTAAGGGTTGTGATTGATAGGACAAATGTTTACGCTCTATTTTATAGTCAGCATGTTTGAATCTCTAGAAGCTCATGAATTCTTACAGATATACTTAAAGGAATGTTAGTTAACTCAAAATGGCTAGACAGCAGCGCACTGTCGCCAATTACCTGAGAGTGGAGAGTGTGGGTTCACTGCAGCCGGCAGCACACTGGCAATGCACAACCCCCAGAATTAAAATCATTTCGAAGAATCATAGTCGAGGGAACATTGCTAAAACTATGTTCTCGTTGACCTCTTTAGATCCTAAATACCCTTGTGTCAATATAAGGTAGAGTATCGATAGCATATTACATCTGAATCACGGAACCAAGGGTTTACCACAGCCAAAGTATACAGGCATGGCGTAATCCGCGGTGAAATGACTTCAAGCATGATTACAAGTTTGGGATACCATAGAGGATAGGACAGTGCCCTGTATGTTCTAATAAGATCCGAAGCCAATAGTAGTGAAGTTTTGTTAGCTCGGTAGCATGTCTCTCAACCTAGCTTACCGTGGTCCCTGTGACCTATTGACTAACACTAATATGTTTACCCAGAATATAGAATTTAGAGATCCATAACCCATTAGTCGACCAAGGCTTATGGATAGGAAGATAGTGGGAAGACTATATAAGCAATAACATTAGGTAAGGTTTTGATTCTCTCAGAACACGGACTACTTGTGCCTCTTTCAAAAATCTCGCATAATTGTATTTGACTATCTTAGCCAACGCTGCTATTACAGCCTAGTTTTGCAAGCTCACTCTGTTCTCGAGCTTGATTCGAGGCATATGTTTAGCGGGGACGCCTGCTCACATATTGTCTAACCAGAATCGATGTATTACGGTCTGATCAGCCGTAGTGCACCCGGTTCCCTCCCTCTGATTTACCTACGTGGATTGAGATGTAGATGTCTCTAGGATCTCATCCGCGACTGCATTGACAATTCCTCTTGAATTATACACTTGCCTTTGAATCTCATAATTGTATTCAGTGACATCTCCCTTGAACTCTATTGTTTGGCCTTTCACTGATTTAAAAGACGAGAGCTCATAATTGGTAGAGAGATACAGAATATCCCCATGACTATGATAGTTGTATACGCAAGTGTAACTACCATCGGCCAGCCATGTGACTAGAACCTAGCTTTGAGTTACTCATTTTTCTTTCGACCTCAAACTACTATTAGAACCTTCTAGTCAACTGAATTTGAGCATGAGTAAGGTTTTTCCTTTGTCAAAATGCCAACCCGGGAGACGATCTATCCTCAAGAAACCAATTGTTGTGAGCCTCTAAACTACTTACTTGAAGCTTGCATTAACTAGCAATCCTTAAACCTTAACTCAACCCTTCCTCGACCAAGCCTACCGTTAGAACTGAGATGAGTAGACAAGGCTAAGGAAAATCATTTACCGTGACTGTGGTAGACACTCATTCCGAGATTGGATTCCAATAAGTATTGTCCTGGTTATAAACTTTATTATTAAGACCAAACTAGTGTTGGAACACCACACTCACTAGCTTCGCCAATACCATAGCTTAAATACACTGTCATACTATGACCTACCGGTTGTCAACAACAATACATGATCACTACAACACTTGTGACCATAGTCTGGCAGGTTTGACACAAATAGAATTTCTTGACTCAATTGTTAGAAATCTTTTCTTATGTCGTGCCTTGGAGTTGGTTACCCCATCGGAAACTCTTGTATACTGTGGACGAGTAGGTCATTCTATTATATCGACCATGTGTCATCGTACACACTCGTTTTCTATTTAATGAGGAACGATTCTTGAGTTGACTCATATCTACTGTATTCTGTTACGTCGTGCCTTATTCTTTATTAACAAGAGTCGGGGTACAATATACGGACTTGGGAATTCTTCTAACCTCATTATTCCTAAGACCCTGTCCCAGCTTTTAAGGTGGGTAGACTGTAAGCCTTCTAAATTTTAGGATATACCAGGATTACCGAGTGATTAGAATAATTTCCATTAGGATGATGATTAGTACCATTGGACTCCCACTTTTTATTTAGATTATTTTGTGTCCCCGGCCATGTCATTAATATTCGGAGCACGAGGCCAGTTGTTACTTTCCAACAAATTTCACATGCAAGATCTAGACGAGTCCACCTTCATCTAGGTATATCATGTCCCACTCAAACCCGTTCCCTTGTACTCTATTTTTTTGGTACGACTTTCAGGACAAAGGTTTAGCTATAACCCTTACCATAAAACCGATATACTTTTCGACTTCCACTAGAGTCTCAACCTTGACTCAATTTATCCGACCTAATATACGATTATGGTCTACTCGAAGCCCACTACGCACATGTCACTAGTGTGCCATTCAATTGTGTTTTCTCGTGCTACTTAAACACAAGAGTCATGGAAGACACATTAATGGGATTTAGGAACCTAGCTAACCAACCCGACTGGCAACTAGCTCAACCACTTGGGAGGAATCCTATCTTAAGTTACTCTAGCCTAGTAGGGATAGTTTTATTATCGGGATATTGTCCAGTCCGTATAGATTGAAATCCAAGGTTCATTCGACCAACGATTCATATCCAATCAGGGAATCCATTAAGACCCAGTGAAACCCATCCAGACAAACCCCCATATTGGACTATAAAATCGAACCCATTGAAATAGGTCCCTATAACTATTATGTAGTCCCCACCTCTTAGACTGTGAAGACATTCGCAACCCTTACCGAAAAGTCACGATACGAACTGGTATTGCATATTATCCCTTGCTCGTGTGTTTAAATAAAGCACGAAAAAGGTCACAATCTTGATTTCTCAAATTCCGTTCCATTATGAAATTTTGTTCAGATAAAATTTTGAGAACGGAATTTCTGTATTGCATGGATTGCAAGCCCCTCTAAGAAGCAAGTGTTCTTCGATTTAGCAGGTGACTGGACTAGAGTAGCTCATCGAGCAAATAAGTCAATGGTTCATGAACTTTCTCTCTATCGGCATCATTAGTTACTCTCTACCGCTCAATGACTTCATAATGTCTCTCGATTGTTCTTCCTTATCTTCCTATCCTTCCTATTTTCAGAGTGACGAATGGTCACGCTTATTAGAAGTTAGCAATATTTCTTAGTTACTTGGGTAAATTTGTTGCATGTTAGATTTGGGTGGTTTGATAGATAGGAGAGGATTATAGTGGCCATAAGCAGTATATATCTATTGGTAACAATTTTAGCAAGTAGTTGGATGACTTTTTTTAAAATTTTAGTGACATGAGATTTGAGGGAGTAGCGTGTCCAAAGGTGGGTAGAAGTCCTCGGAGTTTCGTAGTTACAAAATGGTTAGGAGGAGGATATATTATTGAGATTAGGAAAACCGGTTATTCCATGTTAGCCCGTACTGGACCCGAACAGAGCCTGAGCCCATGTAGGTCATGCGGCACGTCCAATGACATCGTGTTGATGGAATTTGGTAAGAGAGTATTGTATTTTGTTTTAATGGTTTAAATGAATATTTTCTAAGTATTTGTATTTAAATATTATAAATATTATTATTAGTCGATATTCGACGACATTTGTAGAAAAGGGTCCTGGTACATTTTAGGATTTTTTAGACTGCGCAATATGGTATATATACCATTTTTGATTTAATGAAATAATTATTATTAGTATTATTATTAGCATTATTATTATTATTATTATTATTATTATTATTATTATTATTATTGAGGTTACTGTTATATAATAATATTTTATATTATTATTATTATCTAATAAAGGTATAATATGTATAGATTATATATTATTATATTTTGTATGTGTATACAATTATGCATGCATATTTGTATATGTGTTTGTGTATACTTATAGATATAAAAGATTAAGAAAATAGAAAAAAAAAGAGTAATAAAAGCCAACCGAACACTCTTTGCTAAAGCCCAGCTCAAGTCGAGCCTTGCAAGTCCCAAACCCGAGAGCCATGCTCGTTGTGTTCCCAGGTCAGCCGACCCGAGAGCACCGAACCCGCTGAGTATTTTATAAACGAAACGAAATCGAGTTCCCTCGACACAAATCCTAATCTCGATCTTAACCCTCGCTGCGACACCCATGAGATGGGTGACCAGAGTCGGCCACCCTGGACGCGCCGTCGCCGACACGACCATCGGAACGCCGCCTGGAACGGCAGACCGCGCGCGCATCAGAGCGCAGCAACAGCAGCGTGGCGAAGCGCTTTCGCATGATGATTTCTTCGCCTATACTCCACCATCTTTCGAACTATTTTTACGGGTCAGGTCCCCAGGTAACCCCCTACAAGCCTCTTTAATTAGATTGTTTAAGTTCGCGTCGAGCACGACGATATATGGTTCAAAAATCGTCGTAAATCAGTCCCAAAAACAGGACTAGAAAGCAGCAAACACGCTGTGTTGGAAGGGTAATCCCGAGCCCAAACTATTGAATCCTTGGAAACTAATTTATAACAGTCAAAGCCAACATATAGGGGATCGAAACCCTTCTAATAGGTTGATTTTTCATTTAGTCTACGGATAGTTATTCAACATCGAAAATCGAGAAAAACTTATGAAATCAGTTTTCGAAAGTTAGAAAATTCATCCACACAACGTGCGTCCCGCCAAACCGGGCGACGTGGTCGCGAACCGAAAGCATCGAAAGCTGCATAACGGCTTCGTGGTCGTGTGGGCTTTGACGGAATTCAAATTGGTCGCGTGTGCGCGACGAATTTGATGCGTATCCGTCGAAATTCACCATATCGTGTACTTTACAATTTCCTCAATTACTTTGTGCACGCTTGTCAGATCGAGACGAAACTTGCGCCAGCAGAACCGTATCATTTTTCTGGTCATGTATGCCAAGTTTGGTCCGATTCTGAGATTGTTGACAAAATCACCGTTTTGCGGGCCCCACGGTCCGACTCAACGGGCGATTTTGTGCACGGCCCACCGGAATCCAACTCTGGACATACGATTGGGTTTGTATCGGAAAATTGGATCCGTAGACATGTAGTTTGACGACTTTAGAGACCGTTGACTCTGGCACGCTTTTCGGTGCAAAGCGGGTCCAACGGCGGACACCGTTTTGGCCCAAAATTACCGTTTTGCCCCTGTGCCCAGAATTGGACTTAAGGACAGGCGATCCTAGCTATTTTGACTATTCTAAGAACATTGGTAATGTTTATTTCAGCTTTTGGGGACTGTTGTACGGGTTTTGACTATTGTGGCACATTGAGTAGTTCAGACTGTCAGTTTCACCAGCAGAGGACCACAGGCGAGTACAGTTTATTGTTTGCATTTCGATATTGATCTTTACTATCTTTCATTGATTAGTCATTGGTTATGTGATTTTATACTCTATTATAAATTGTTGAGTCGGAAATGAGAAGTACCAAGGATGTGTGATCTGACCTTAGACCGTGTAGACCGTGTAGACCGTGTTTATTATTGCATTTATTTCTTGTAGACAGTGATTTATTTATTGTAAAGTAGACAGTGTAGACCGTGATTATTATTGCATTCAAACTGTGTAGTTCGTGATTATTATTTTGTAGACAGTGTTTCTTTATTGTAATATTTTCTGTAGACCGTGTAACTGTAGACCGTGTAACTTTAGACCGTGTAGACCATGTCGCACAATTGTCCCGAGACCGATCACATATCAAAGGTACTTCTAACAGTTGGGGAAAGTATTTTTGTGTCTATTTATTGATATTGGTTTTTCGTATTTATCGTTTATTTTCAAACTCATGATTGATGTCTAACCTTTGTTTTATAGTCATTTTCTTTATTTGAAATTGCATTCAGTGAATTGTGCTCGTTCCATTTCTGACTGGAAACCAACATTTTCAGGTTAGCCGTGGATTCACTTAGCTTGGGGAGTGACGGAAATACATGCAGACAAAGGCCTAGAAACTAGCTAGATAGCGGAGTTGTAGTCATTCCAATATTTGTACAAGTTTATATTTTCTGCAAATGTAAAACTTGAGATCATTGTAAGTTAAATTAATTTTTGTGAATCAGCATTATTTATGATTTTGATCTTCATGGCCGTGACAGCATTCTACCGCCGACACTACGGCGTAGGCTGGCTTGGACACGTCTCGTATCCGTTTAAAAAAAAACGGGTGCGGGTCGTGACAGGTGGGGTCTTATAGTGTAGATAATTGGGATTGGTTCAGGCCTTACATGAGAATTCTCTTTTTAAGACATGGGCTTAATTCAATATCGTACCTCATGGGCCCAATTCAATATTGCAACTCATGGACTAACTCTAATTCGGGTTACACTGCATTCCCAACATGAGAGACGGAGATTATCCGGCTCGGTTGGTTACAAACAAAATCCAGAAACTACAATTACACCCACGACAATCAGCTGCAAGTAGAAGAAAATCTAGAAATAAAATATCTTTCTAAAGAAAGAAATAAGAGGAATACTGGCACGTATGTTTTGTAGTTCCGATAAGAAACATCACTTATTGGTCTCTTTTCTTATGTCTAGAAACAAAACACCCAACTTTTTTTTCTTAACCCTTTATTGTTTCTTTTCCTAATTCGGAAAACAGAATAAATCCTTATGCCAATCAATAAAGTTTTATTTATTGCCTTATAGTATTTGCCCTTCACATAGCAAAGGTCAAAATCATGCAAGTAATCTAAGGCTAAATTAGAAGAGATGTGAAGAAAGTGAAAGAGTATTATGTATTTAATTTTCCCCATGGCCCAAGGCAACCCTGATAAATTTTCCAGTAACAACTCATGTTGCCATCTCTTGACTAATAATATCTTCCTAATTGACTAAGAAAATCTGGTCAAGAATAATAAACAATACATCTCAAATTCAAATTTTTGCACCCAAAGTTTAGCGTAATGACCAGGGCTAATATCAAGTCTTTGCACTTGACCTTAACTACTCAAAAGTTTCAAAATCCTAACTCTTGAGTGAGGGTTACAGAGGAATAGGATCACTCGATTAAATCTTCAGTTTGGTCTTTGTTATACAAATTAATTTCGGGGCATTATTTTAAGATAAAAACTGAATTTGGCAATATTTCGAAGAAGGTGCACTATTGAGATCTCGAAGGATTCAGAGAGACAAAATCAAATGCAGCACTTCTACGAAGGCACAAATGATTTCGTAGTAGCAACGTTGATAGCCCATAGGAAATTTCTGATTAGATCAGAATAAATCTCGTTCAGAACGAGATTATAAGTAGAGAAGGAAATGAACAGAATAGAGAAAAGCCTGTTGGGGTGAATGATCACCGACGCTCAAAGCTAAATTCGCTCCACACGAACAGCTTCCAAGAACCAGCAAGTTCAGAAAAGAACTTATAGAATACTCTACTCTCATGACTCCTCGGATGGAGCACAGACTCCTGGGATGGCGTAAAATGACGCATTGTTACCTCTTCTCTGCTCTCTAAAAATTCGTAAAGAATTGTCTGGAAACAAGTGTACTAAATGAGAGAGAAGAGAGAAACTTATATAGACGAGCGCAGTAACCGTCCAGTATGCAAAACATTCAGGACATAGGAAAAATCGTTCCCGAATGTTTCGTAATCGTTCAAATCGTGCACAGACACAACTGCGCCAATTGGCACACAGCACGCACCATCTACACCATCGTGCACCTGCAGCGCCAACTACGCACCCGTGCACCCGCTATGCCAACCGCGCACAACACGTGCTATGCGCCAACTGCGCCATCAGGCCGCACCAATTGGCACACCATCGGACAGCCCCATCGGGCCGCGCCATCTGGCCGTACGATCGGGCCACACGAACGGGTGCGCAATCGACTGTACAGAGTCTCGCACAACTTAAGCACACTATACGCCTAGCGATGATGCTGACGTGCTAAGTGCAAAGTGCACCAAAAAAAGCCACATTATGCCCCATGAGCCCGAGTTCGAGTCGCTAAGCCCCTACACGGCTTAGCTCCAATGGAATAAATTCCAAGGGCATGACAAAAAGCATTAATGCTTCATTATTGAGTTAGCCTTCCTTTCACTAGAAAAATATCCTCACATGGCACCCATGTGCTCCTTCAACCTTATGTGCATCTCTCCATACAAGAAAAGCTATATATGGAGATACAACCCATTTGGCCTAGGCAATATAGGACTATATTTTCTAATGTTCAAGGCCAAAACACCAATAATCTTCCATATATTATATATATGGGTATGAGTGTTCCCCACAGTAACTGTCCATCATGCATTAGGATAGATGTCGCTGACGACCTGAATCTTCTCACATGGGTTAAACAATAGTATGATACAAGAATGGACTAAGACTTGAATTTTGCACCATAGCTTAATTCTTTTCACTCACATAATGTAGTCACATATGCTTCTTACTGCAGATTAAGGGCCCTGTGCCAGCCTCGTTTCGGTGTATGTATTTTGGGCGTCTACAAGTTTATCCTCAAGAGACGGCTGCTATCTCTGTCTATACACTATACGTGAGTTCTTTATTAAAGAGAAATGGCATGACGGCTTGCACTTCCTTGTGGTGCTACGCCGCTATGACATGGCTTAAAGCCGAGGTATTACCCCTACCCGGGAACCTCATCATCGTGTCATACTACTGTAGCATAAGGTCACAAGCCTCTTTGTAGTGCCAAACTATCCAGTATGAAGCCTTTCACTTCCTTGCGGTGTTACGCCGTGACGATATGGCTTGCGAGACCGAGGCTTTACCCCTTATCTGGGTACCTCTTCATGGTGTCATACCACTATAACATGAGGACATCATCCCCTTTATAGTGTTGTCTACAACTCTTTAATTTCATTATACAACATTAGGCTACCTGTCTATTTGTGGTGCTACGCTGCTGTGACTTCGTTCGCAAAGCCGAGGCATTACTCCTACCTGGGAATCTCATGGTGGGGTCACCCCATTATAGCATGGAGTTACACTCCTTGTAGTGTTGTGCTACCGTGCTTCATATAAAGCCAAGCATTCACTCTGCCTGAGAATTCATTAAGACTTTTAAGCCATCCTCACCACAGGATATGTTCTCCACAGAAAACATATAATAGACAATAGTGGTTGTAGGTCCATAACCTTTCCATGCCACGGAGGATATGTACCTATTGTACATGATATTTTCCCAATTAGTGGTCCTCCTTTGAACCAAAAGCTAGATACCTAGTATATTTCTCTTGAACTAATATCATAAAACTTTATGGTACGATTACAATAACACAATATCAGAATGCCTTCAAGCCTATTTTATAATCTGTGTCATCAACCAGCTGGCACTTGAGACCCTTTGTAAACGGATCCGCCAGGTTCTTCTGACTCCGAACATCAACCATTGCAATGACACCTCTCTTGATAACATCGTGCACAGCCCTGTGATTTAACCGCACAGTTCTTTTCTTCCCATTGAAGAGGTCATTTGATGTCATCGCCGCAGTCGCCTAGTTGTCATAGTATATCGATATCGCCGGTATCTGTGCCCCAAACATCGAAAGATTATACATGAGCTCCCGAAGCCATTCTGCTTCTTCCGCTACAGAATCAAGTACAAAAAACTTAGATTCCATGGAGGAACGAGAGAGCATGGTCTTCTTCTTCGACTTCCACGATATAGCAGCTCCATCCATTGTGAAAATAAATACACCTGTGGATCTCTCACTCTCCAACTCTGAGCACCAGCTGGCATCACTGAAGCCTTCTACTATTTGCGGATCTTCGCTGTAGTGCAGTGCATATGTCTCAGTCTTCTTGAGATATCTTATTACCCGTTTCACAGCTTTCCAGTGCTCAACGCCTGGGTTGCTGGTGAATCGACTCAGCATTCCCACGACGAAAGCTATGTTAGGCCTAGTGGCAGTAGAAGCGTATATTAAACTCCTGATGACGCTTACATACTCCAGTTGCCTGATATTTTCTTTTGAATTAGGCTTCAACTTCAGGTCACACATATAAGGCGTATCGATCACTGGAAGATCCTGATACCCATAGCGTGTGATCAACTTCTCAATATAATAAGACTGTGACAGCGCCAGTCCAGAGCCCGACTGGATGATATTAATGCCCAAGATTACGTCAGCTTCCCCTAAGTCTTTTATACTGAACTTGGTCGAGATGAACTTCTTTGTCTTTATGACACAATGCATATCCATGCCTAGGATCAGCATGTCGTCCATGTACAGACAAACGATTACACGTCTTCCTTCAGCAAACTTCGTGTAAATATGCTTGTCCGTCTCGCTGACCCTGTAGCCAATTGACCTTATGACCTTGTCAAAATTTTCATGCTATATTTTGGAAGCCTGTTTAAGACCGTACAAGGATTTCACCAACTTGCAGACTGTCTTCAAGACCCTTGATGATAAATCCCTCTGGCTGTTGCATGTAAATCTCTTCGGTCAGCTCGCCATTCAGGAAAGCTATTTTTACATCCATCTGATGTATCACCAACTTATGTATTATTGCGAGAGCAATTAATATTCTGATGGTGGTCATCCGGGCTACTGGAGCATACATGTCAAAGTACTCGATCCACTGCTTCTAAGAAAACTCCTTGGCTACTAGTCTAGTCTTGAACTTGTCAATAGTTCTATCTTCTTCTTGAAGATCTTGCATCCGATGGGTTTCACTTCTTAAGGAAGATCAACCAACACCCAAGTGTTATTAGAGATGATTTAATCAATTTCATTGTCTATCGTCTCTTTCCAGAATAAATTGTCTCTGGTGTTCATCGCCTCATCATAGGTAAGCGGATCTGCTTCTACATGATAGGTGACAAAGTCATTTCCAAAGTCCTTCGGTCTCCTCACTCGCTTAGCTGACGGCTCAGCGAGTTCTGGTTCAACAGTTGTTTCTGCAACGACAACTTCTTCTTGGATTACGTTCTTATTAGAAATTTTATTTTCCTGCGCATCCTCATTATTCTCTGGAATGTCCGTAAGAATAATGTTTTTGTGCCTTGTAAATTTATTTTCAAAATATTCTGTGTCGCGTGATTCAATGATATGATTTGATTATATATCAAAAAATCTTTGAGCATCACTCTTCTCGTGTCACTACCATATTTTAGCTTGAGGGTATGTTAGTCATTTGTGAATTTTTGAATTTATTTGATTTAATTGAATTGGTGATTTCTATTTTTGACTTTGGCTAGTTGAGACTTGTAGACTGACCTAGAAGCTAACCCTAGATATGGTGACTTAGTAGGCAATGGTGTGACCTTAGTCTAACTTAAGTCAACCTCATTTTAGTTATTAGAAACTATTTTCAATAGGAAGAATTAAGAATATGTGAAATGATTTCATGACTTGTGATTTTTCATTTCATGACTTATGAATTAAGCCCATGGCCCATGACTTGAGCCCAAACCCTAAGTGGCCGGCCACCCATAGGAAACCCCTATTTAATGCCCCTTTCCTTGTTCTTGCCTCTTTTGTGCTCAACCAAGTTTTTAGAAGGAAAGATAAATCCCCAACTTCCTAAATTCCTCTTAAATCCATTTTTAATCATTTTGACCCAAATCTTTTACATATGATTCTAATCAACCTATACTTGCTGATTATGGGGAGTAATTTCAGTTTTAGAGCAATTTGGAGGATTTGGCTAGCAACGAAAACCGTTTGATTTGGGGCTTTTTCTTGATACTTGAAATCTATAGGTAAACCCTTCTAATTCTATTTTAATTCTGATTTTATTGCATGATAGCCTAGATCTAGGTGTCCCCTAGCTGTAGTGAAGGATTGGTGTCGTTTGCATTAGGTTTCGTGTCCGTATCGTACACGTATCAATTTCCTAGACTAGGTGTTTGTTGAAATGCCACAACCAATTCTTTTTGCTGTTTTTGAAAATGTTTTTGATTGGATTTCAAGATCTAGGGTTTGCTTTTACATTCGTGTCCTTGGGTTATGATTTTGGAGTCGGGTCGTGTCCACACGAGGACATGAACACGCTGTGCTTACCCGCGGGATACTGTCCTGCTACCCGATGGCTAGTTCTCTGTGCACAGGGCACGTGGCGGCCTCGTAATTGACGTCGAGGAGGGGGCACTAACTGATACGTCAGCCCCCAAGTCTCGAGTCCAATGGCGTTGTGTCGGACTCGGAATCCGACCCGCACTGGTCGCACGCAGAGGCTGTACACACACGTTTTTGCCACTGATATGTGGCTGGACACGACACGATACACACTTTGGACACTAGACAGGGTGTCGACCGTATAGCCCTACACGTGGGCTACACATGTGCACGGCCACGTGTCTCCACGTGGCCTGTGTCATGTGCTGGACACGTGTGCACGCGTGCACGACGCTGTGTCCAGTCTCAGTAATTCGTGTGTGTTTTAGTGTCTTGGACACGGTTGAGTCTACTTGGTTGGACACAGACACTTGTGAGACACGTGCACATGTTTGTCATGGTTTACCAACCAATAATTTTGGTTATTAACCATGATTTGGTATTCGATTTGGGTTTTCCCATTTTTCCTGATACATAACTTGACTGATTCGATTTCTGAGTTTTAATTGTATTTTTAGCTGTTTTTGTGGATGTTAACTTCCATGATTAGTTCACCTACAAATGTCTAAGTATTAGTTACATGTTAGGTTGGGATGATATCAAGGGAATTGGGTTTCGAATTTGGTTTTGGATTGAATATATGAATGGAATTTCTGTTAACTGTCATTGAATTTGATTTCCTGAGATTACACACATAACTTATCTTCCTATCACATGTACACTCACATTTATTCCTGTACACACATGTTAGCTCTGTACACTTTTGCACACACTACACTGATTTTGACACATTGATTGTTTGTATTGAATTCATTCCTGTAAACACACACTGTTTCCTATTCACTGTTAAACCAAACTTCCATGTTCCTGAGAACATACTCACACAGGACTGTCATTTGGATTTTGTATATCCTGAGAACATGTGCATTAACACTGTTAGGGATAGCTATTTCCTATCGCATACACAACACCCTAGTAGCTAATGTACTGTCATCTCATATGAACACATAATGTTACATATTGACACCCTATCTCCTAATTGTCATGACACATATACACACATTCACCATGGCTATCACATTCACACTACCTAAAACTGAGAACACACTAACCTAGTTCACAATATCCACATTACACTATTTTCAATGTATCACACACACACTCTCATAGCTAAGACACACAACACTGTTCCTATTTGACATTACACACACTGTCACATATTGCCACACACACTAACATCCTATGTCACGCCCCAGAACCAGAATACTGGAGAGCGGGGGCAGACATAGCCAGCTACGTATATTGAAATAGAATACATCTCAACTATACGGTCACGGCTGTCTAGATATGAGGGTTTACTACAAGCCAGCAGTCTCTTAAGGTCAAGCCTATTGTCTCAATCTCAAGCAATTAACAGAGTTACAAGATATTAGAGCATCAAATATATATATATAAGGCGTCCCAAATATTACATATTGGATGATCATGAAGCTAGTCGTACAAAATGATAGGACTAGCAAGAGTTCAGTCATACATGATCAACCCTAGGATTTGTTAATCATGTTTACAGCCCGTAGGCAGACAGTAAGTAAATGTGCATCGAGCTAACAGGCGCTCGTCGGCTAAACGCCTCAAAAGAATAAATTTACATATAAGTGGGTGAAACAAAAAGGGAAAACCCACTCGTAGCCCGGGTTCCGTCTAGTGTTCACCATTGGGCTGGAAGCTTGGTAGATCCTCGGAAGCTGCTCCGAAATCTGGCCACACAAAACCAGCTGGGTCAAACCCCAGAAAGAGCAAGTGCCACAAAGGAGGCCACAAATAAGAACAAAAGCCAGCATATCAAAATCATAAAGAATAAAAGGAAAGTACAAGTAATAGAAGTACACAGAGCGATAAACGACTAGGGACGTGGAACCATTCCGGGAGCCAGGTTACAATCCTTAAACCAGACAAGGACCGGGGTTGTAACCCTTCGCCTGAATAGCTCACTGTCTCTACTCATTTATCGTTAAGATAAGTAAAACAAACATGCTCAGGAGATAGCAGGTACTAGAGCTAGACAAGACTTAGACAAGGCTGGACACCATTCATTCACAATCGGCCAAGCAAGTACTACGGCTTACTACTTTAACTAACTAGGGTTATCACAAGCCTAATTACTAACAAGATGAAAGTGAGAAACTCCCAGTCCCAAGCCCTGCAGACTATCCAGTTATCCTTCCGCGGGTTGAGAGTTATAGGTGGATACATTACCCGGAAGACAAATGTACCCTTAGGTGACTTAGAGGGTGCAACACATGACAGTGTGCTGGAAATGTGCTCTACTCGTCGGCAAGCTACAAGTCCATTAAAGCGCCCAGATAACGAGATTGCCTGTGACTGGGAATTCTCCATGTTCTAGTTTGATCTAATCATTAGCCTAATCCAATTTAGCGCGAGTCCCTGGCCGTGGTACCCAGGAAGTCACGTCCTAGACATGATGCGAGACAAGACAAGTGGACTGTACAAGCAAGCAAGCAGGAACACCCACGGTGTCAAGTTTATTATACGAGTCAAGTTACAAGTTACAAGTCAAGTCAAGTCAGGAGTGCGCCGCCACGGGCCACTATCAAGTTATCAAGATAAATCATGTCAGGGTACTGTCAGGAGTGCACCACTACGGGTCACTGTCGTGTTATGCTAGTTCCTTGTCATGCCATGCCATGTACAATAGTCATTCCAAACATATTAAGTAAAATCAAGTTCATGACAAGTAAGGATATAAAATGGGCGTAAAATATCTAATAAAATATCAATATACAGGGCTATAGAAGAGCCAAGCTTAGAGAAATAAAACCAAAACTCTAAGAGCCAATGGATTGCATAAGGGGTCAGGGAGTTGGATTGCGCAGGTGTCAGCTGCGCAGGGTGGATTGCGCAGAGGTGGATTGCGCAAGGGTGGATTGCGCAAGGGTGGATTACGCAAGGGTGGCTTGCGCCAGCGCAATCCAGCGCAGCGCAAAGCACTGGCTGAGGTCATGCGTAATCGGCCCTGTGCTGAAGAGCACAGGCCAGGGGGGATGCGCAACCGGCCATGCGCTAAGAAGCGCAAGGCAGAGGGATGTTCTTCCTGGCCGAGAGCAGGTCCAAGAATACCAAGAACTTCAATTCTTCATAACTTTGTCAAATCAAAACCAAATCTAGATTTTCAAAGTTCTAACTTGAGTAAAATTGAATTCTCTTCCACATGGAAGCATCAAAACATGCAAAAATCGAAGTATAATAGATCAAAACCAAGGATTTTCGAAAATGGTTAAAACCTAGATCTAGAAGAATGAAAGCTCCAAATCACAAAATGTCAAGTTCTAAAGTTGTTCTCCATGGCCTAATCTAGTTAATGGACAAATAAAAGTGGTGCTTATTTGATGGCAAGGTACACTTGCCTATGGGTTGGGGAGTTGTGTGGAAGAAGGAAGAAGAAGAAGTTGAAAGAAATTAATGGAGTTATGGAGGAGAGAGAAGAAGTTGGTAGGTTTTAATGAAGGTGGTTGTGATGGAATGGAGGTGGAGAATAGGCTAAGGTATTCCACTCATGGTGAACCAAACCAAACCAAACCAACTCCACAAAATAAAACCAAGCAATGGTCCAAAACCCATTTACGAGAACCCGAATCCACAAGTCGAGAAAATAAAATACGTGCCAAAAATCAAATTACGAGTACAAATACGAAATACAGGAAATGGGGGGTGACAACTCTACCCACCTTCAAAGAATTCCGTCCTCGGAATTTAATCAAGGAGCTGGAGATTGCCACGATAAGCTATGCCAAGCACAGACAAGCTACATTAAGCAGTTCAATCATACAATCATTCAATGCAAGCAAGGAAGGGAAAGCGTAAGGCACAAGGAAGACATTATACCTTACGAGTCAAACATGTAGGGATATCGCGATCGGATGTCGTCCTCACGCTCCCACGTTGACTCGCCTAGAGAGTGATGACCCCAAGCAACACAGACTAAGTTAATAGTCTTGTTCTTGAGCGTCTTTTCTCTCCGGTCCAATATAGACACGGGCCTCTCCTCATACGAAAGGTTGGTACCAACAACCAATTCCGAATGATCTAGGATATGGCTCGGGTCCGGGATGTACCGTCGTAATTGGGATACATGGAATACATCATGTACCTCACTTAGCGACGGCGGAAGAGCGAGGCGATAGGACACATCGTCTACTCGCTCCAGAATATCGAACGGCCCTATATACCTAGGACTAAGCTTTCCCCGCACGCCAAAACGAATGACGTCGCGGGTAGGCGAGATCCTAAGGAATACATGGTCGCCGACGGTAAATTCTAAGGGACGCCGATGAGCATCGGCCCAATGGCGCTGGCGATCCTGAGCAACTCGGAGGTGATCTCTGACTTTCCTGACCACTTCAACCGTCTGAGAAATCAGTTCTGGATCGAGCATCTGCCTCTCTCCGACATCGTCCCATGCTAACGGGGATCTGCACTTCCTGCCATATAGAGCCTCGAAGGGTGCCATCTGGATACTGGCCTGGAAACTATTGTTGTACGAGAATTCCACCAGGTGCAGGTGATCCTCCCACGAACCACCGAAGTCAAGGGTACACGACCGCAACATATCTTCGAGAGTTTGTATAGTGCGCTCCGATTGCCCATCTGTCTGCAGATGATACGCTGAGCTGAACTTGAGACGAGTCCCCAAACTTTGATGAAGACTGCGCCAGAAGTGCGATGTGAATCTCGTATCCCTGTCTGATACTATGCTGACTGGTACTCCGTGAAGTCTGACGATCTGCCTGAGATACATTTCTGCTAGCTGTGCCGTCGACTGTCCAACTCTAAATGGAAGAAAGTGTGCCACCTTGGTAAGCCTGTCCACAATGACCCAAATAGCATCTCTGCCTGTCGGAGATCTGGGTAACCCAGTCACAAAATCCATGGTAAGGTGCTCCCATTTCCATTCTGGGATCGGCAAGGGTTGAAGAAGTCCAGCTGGCCTCTGATGTTCAGCCTTGACCTGTTGGCAAACCAAACATCGAGAGACATACCGGGCTATCTCTCTCTTCATACCATTCCACCAAAAGTGTTGACGAATATCTCTGTACATCTTCGTGCTGCCTGGGTGGATAGAATACTGCGAACTGTGAGCCTCTGCCATGACTTCCTGTCTGATATCTCCATTGGGTACACAAAGACGTGTGCCGTGTCGAAGTGTACCATCCTCATGAATACATAACTCTGGCCTTCTCCCTGTCTCGCACTCTGCTCTGAGCCGCTGAATCTTGGAATCTGTTAACTGTGCTGTCCGGATCCTCTCAACTATGGTGGACTGAATCTGTAGGCTGGCCATCAAGGCCACATTGGAAGGAAGAACCACTTCAATTCCCATCTTCTGAAGATCCGACAATAACTCTGGTTGTGCCGTCAGGAAATAAACTCCGGCTCTCCGGCTCAACGTATCTGCTACAACGTTGGCCTTTCCTGGATGATACTGCAAATCCACATCGTAGTCCACCAGTAGCTCGAGCCATCTTCTCTGCCGCATATTAAGATCCTTCTGGGTGAAAACATACTTCAGGCTCTTATGATCAGTAAAGATCTCCACTCTGTCTCCGTACAAGTAGTGTCTCCACAACTTAAGTACAAACACTACTGCTGCTAGCTCCAAGTCGTGGGTCGGGTAATTCTTCTCATGATCACGGAGTTGACGTGACGCATAAGCAATTACCTTCCCATGCTGCGTCAAAACACATCCCAATCCTCTGCCTGAAGTATCGTAATAAACTGTGAATCCTCCGGTCCCATCTGGAAGGGTGAGAATGGGAGCCGTTATCAAACCTCGCTTCAACTTCTCAAATGATTCCTGACATTCTGCTGTCCAAACGAACGGCACATCCTTGCGGGTCAACTGGGTCATCGGTGCTGAAATCCTTGCAAAATCAGAGACGAATCGCTGGTAGTAGCCGGCCAATCCAAGAAAGCTGCGAACTTCTGCCACTGAGCTGGGTACTGGCCATACCTCGATAGCCACAATCTTCTGGGGATCCACTTCCACTCCTCCTCTGGTAATGATGTGACCCAAGTAAGAAATGCGATCGAGCCAGAACTCGCATTTACTGAACTTGGCGTACAACTGGTGCTCTCTGAGAATCTGGAGGACAACTCTGAGATACTGCTCGTGTTCTGCTTCACTCTTGCTGTAGACCAGGATGTCATCAAGGAACACTATCACAAACTGATCCAAGTAAGGCATGAAAATACGGTTCATGAGGTCCATGAACACTGCCGGCGCATTGGTCGCTTCGAAGGGCATAACTAGAAACTCCCAATGCCCGTACCTTGATCTGAACGCCGTCTTCGGAATGTCCTGCTCTCTGACTCTGATCTGGTGGTATCCTGACCGCAAGTCTATCTTCGAGAAAACTGAAGCCCCCTTGAGTTGATCAAACAAGTCAACTATCCTCGGGAGAGGGTATCTGTTCTTGATTGTCACTGAGTTCAAGGTACGATAATCAACACATAGCCTGGACGTACCATCCTTCTCTTTCACAAGAAGTATCGGGGCTTCCCAAGGCGATCCACTTGCACGAATGAATCCCTTGGTCCTGAGTTCTTCAATCATCTTGTACAAAATCTCCAACTCTGAAGGCGCCATTCTGTAGACTCGCTCTGATACTGGTGCTGCCCCGGGAATCAAGTCAATGGTGAACTCGATCTCCCGCTCTGGTGGCATCCCTGGAAGTTTCTCTGGGAAGACATCTGGAAACTCTTCAACTATCCGGGGCAACTGCACTGCTGCTACTGCTATCCGCAATACTGAAAGAGATGGCTCTACTGTGCCTCTGGAAAATAAAAACTCTGGCTCTCCGGGAATACTAAAGATAACTCTGCCAACATGGCAGTCTATCCTAGCATAATGGTTCCTCAACCAATCCATGCCTAGGACTACATCATAGTCTGCCATAGGGAACTCTATGAGCCTAGCGGGAACTCTCTACCGCTAACTACGATCCGACACGAGGAAAATACTCGATCTACTCCCACAAGACCATTACCAGTAAGTATATTGAGCCTCACTGATAATGACTCGGGCTCCAATCCTATCCGTGTCGCGAATCGTGCAGACATGAATGAATGCGATGCACCAGAATCAAATAACAGATACTGGAAAAGTGTTGACGAGAATAGTACCTGCCACTACCTCACCAGGTGCAACTTCTTCTTCCATGGTCATCATCATAGCCTGACCTCTAGCTACGGGTCCTCTCTGCTGGGAACCCCTCTGCCGACTCTGTGCTGGAGCCTGGGTGAACTGCTGCTAGAAGGCCTGGGCCTGGGGCAACAATGGCCTCGGGTACTGCTGTTGCTGTTGCTGCTGCTGCTGGACTGGAACTGGGGCTGGTCCTCTCACCGAAGAACTAGAAAGATTGGATGATGATGGACCTCCCCTATTCGGGCAGGTCCCTATCTGGTGGTCTGCTCCTCCACAAGCCAGACACAATCCCTGTGCCCTACGACACTCTGCCACTACATGGCCCGGCTTCCGCAATGCGAACATCCCACCGCGGAAGACTGCTTCTGCTTCTGCTGCTGCGGATACGTCGGCGTTGAATGCTGAACCGACGTCACTGAGGCCGCCCGCCTCGGAGTTCCAATGGTCAATCCCCTAGCTGCCGGGGACTGGAGCTGATGATTGGTGCATCTGACTGTGGGACCGCTTCTGCCTCCGGTCCTGTCCACAATTCTCCGGAGGTATACTCATGCCTCCTTGCTGCCTTCAATACTGCATCGAACGTCTGGTGCTCGAACTGCTCCACAGCCAATAATATCTCTAAGTGCAGCCCTTGTTGGAACCGCTGAGCCCTATCGAACTCGGTCGCCACCAAAGTGGGGGCGAACCTACTCAGCCTGGAAAACTCGGTCGCATAGCCATCGACCGTCCTGCCTCCTTGCTTCAAGTTGGTGAATCTGGTCTGTAGGTCGTACCGTGCCACCGCATCGAAGTACTTTGTCTGGAACCTCTCTCTGAACGTCGCCTAAGTGACTGGTGCCGCTAACCCCATGGCCTGAGCCGCCCACCAATCACGACCAGTCAAACAACTGTAGGCGTACCACCGCCACCTTATCATTCTCAGGTGTCCTAGCTGCTTCTAGAACCACCTCAATATCCTGAAGCCAAGCGTCCGCGACAATCGCATCTTACTGCCGTCAAAGAAGGGAGGGTTCAAGCGCTTGAAACTGTTGGCCGCCTGATCCCTTGGAGACCTCCTGGTTTAGTGCATCATGAATTTCTGGTGCAAGGCGTCGCCTCGACGATCTTGGGATGCAAGCAGTTCTCTGATAAGCCCTACCAAAGGTCCCTCATCCTGTCTAGCTGGTTGAACGGGCGGAGCTGCCCGAACTGGAGGTTCTAGCCTCCGGAAAGCATAACTCGGGAGGCTA
>JANAVB010012342.1:0-29164 GCA_029216955.1 Iris pallida | reverse complement strand
TTTACTTTGGTAAATTATTAATATTTTTTTGTACTTTTCACTTTGTATTTGTATTTTAATTACTGCACCATTTGTGTCCAAGCCTAGCATGGGTTTTTGGGCCCAATGTGTTTTCACACATTCAAGACTAGTACATCATATTGGACTTGATTCATGGCCTTGGGTCCAGTATTTGCTTTGGTTCAAAATTATGTACATGACAAAATACACAGATAATTAATTATTTAATTTTAATTGTGTACCATGCTGTATTTGAATTTCTAAAAACTTTTATTGTTGTTAAAATTCTGGAAAAATAGTATTTAGATACTATGTTAATTTATCAATTTAGTATAATTTTTACAGAATTTAATTTATAGTTTGCCACTGTTTTGGCATATGAACCAGAACTCATTTTTTGTGTACTTATGAAAACTGATTTTTATAAAATACTTATACTAGTTAATAAATTCCAAACAATTATAATAAATTTCTATAATTAACAAGGATCATTTTGGTACTTTATATTATATAAAATTGAGCTTTTTGTCTATCTCAAAAATTGTTGGAACATATGTACATTTGATTTATTTATTGAATAATTACGACTTACAACTTTTTATGTTATTTTGAGTTATAGCCGTATTGAACTCACTCCTTACTAGTGTAAACCCTAGAAATTTAATTATAGTGTGTCACCCCCATTGGTCTCCTATGCTAAAGTCATTATTTGGCTAGGTGCCCAGTCGCAAGTCGTGTTGCACCAATTAGTGTCTTAGTATTTTAGCTTAGTATAAAACTAAGTATATGTATTTATTTCTACAGTGACGAGTTACCAGGCATCTATAGCATTTTATCGCAGCTTGCTTTGCTAGAGGCAAGTACTTTCTATAAACTTTACATATTGTTACATCAGTGAACTACAAATCCAACCATGCTAAATGTTGATCCTTGTGGTAGCAAGTTAAATACTCACATGTTATACTTTCAGTTACTACCATGCTTGGAACAGTATTTATGTATCTCTCACATGATTTGAATCTTGGTTATAGGCAAACTGTTAGTAGCGTACGTGATCATGTCCCTTACTCGTACGTACGTACCGAGCAAGGTTGACATTTTATATATACCTTATCGTAGACTCACCAGCTGTATTTGTATGTATGTACATCTATCGCTAGTTCTACTTGTACGAAAGTATATTTTATGTACTTGTACCACAGTACATTTTACACCTATTAACGATCACGTACCTACTGCAGTTTTAAACATTACATATACATCTGTCTCTATGACATATGTGTCCTTGCCATGATAGATTATGTGATACCATGTTTCCAGTTATTCCTTTATGTTCATTTCCATGTTTCTTATGCTAGTTTGTTAGAATCAGTACTTGCTCCCGTCTTGACAGGATAACGGTGTAGGTATACTTACTGAGGAGGAGTTGCTCTGTGATTCGTATTATGGAGTTACTGCCGAGGACCAGGCTTTGCCTTACGAAATGTACCTGCGGGGAACCACGCCTAGTTTCTTTTTGCTTTAGACTTTTGAGAGTAGGCATGTATTAGACTATGTATTTTGTAACTGGATCTATCCAGTTTTACATTTCACACTTGTACTTGGACCTATTACTATATGAGACGACTTTTGTGTTTGGAGCATTTATGACTTTTATTCACTTATAGAACTGTTAGCACATTTAGTTTTATCCTGTTGTCTTTAGAACAGCTTACTACGTTTTATCTCAAGCGTAGGCTGGACATGACTCGGCCCGACCCAACAAATTGGGTAGCGGGTCGTGACATTTTTTAGTGGTGGCCCCGCAGTCGAGACTAAATTGTTTGGTTACGTTATTGTACCAAGCATGCCTGCAATTAGGAACTTAAGGTAATTAGACAACATTAGGAATGGCGCTTAGAACACCTAGAGGAATACTAGGGTTGCAACATAGGAAATACATCACATGCTTGCTATTATAATTAGATTTTCTTGTCTATAATTGCTTACTTTAACAAGTACTTATAAGTCCTTTTTATTGTAATTAGATGGTGCTTACTCGTTCATCCCAGTACGTCACACCTGAGAATGGCGCACTCCATATCCAGTCAGCTGACCAGTTGGCTAATACACCCCCGCCTCCACCTACCATACTCCCCCACTCCATCTACCAACCCAGATGCCTCCACCACGTTCCACATCACAGTCCGCAGGACCCGATACTTCCACCACCCCTATCACTATACCTATCCAGGCTTCCGTCACACTCGACGGGAACCAACTGCTCACTCTGATCCAGGGGTTCCTAACAACCCATCAGGAGCAGTCCACCATACTCTGCCAGAGCATGGAGCGTTCTGAGGAACGTACCGTGGTCCCACCACCTGTAGAGCCACGGCAAGAGTGGGGACGATCAAGGACTTCATGGGTCTGAACCCCAAGGAGTTCTCAGGGACTGAGGGCATAGTGGGAGCAGATGACTGGCTAGACTCGGTAGAGAGGAAGCTCCTTGGAGTTAGGATGCCGGGTGACCTCCAGGTCGAGGCAGCGAGATTTTTGCTGATAGACTTGGCAGGAGTTTGGTTCCGGAATGAGTCATTATTTACGAGAGGGAAGGCCACTTGGGATCAGTTCAAGAAAAAATTCTTCTCGATCACCGCTAGAGTAGTCATGGGGCTACGATTCCAGAACATCCAGCAGGGGAACCATTCTGTTGATGAGTATGCGGCAGAACTTAGTCGTCTGAGTCGTTTCGCTCTTAGTCTGGTTGCAGACCCAGAGGATGACCCGTAGGTTTTGCCATGGTCTAGTTCCAGACGTTGGCATTCTTATAGTGGCGAACGGTACGACTGACTACTACCAGAGCCTAGAGTTGCCTGGAGCATCGAGGAGCGTCTTCTGTCTTGCAAGAGGCTGGCTTCTGTACACCCCGAGGGACCATCCATGTGTCAGATTTTCAGCAGAGAGCACCGACGCCACACCAGCAGACATACCGTCCCCCTACATCACATCACCACCCCGCCAGTTAGAGCCCCGGGACCCGACATCAGCAGCAGCAGCAGAAGGAGCTATATGTTCTTTCTGCGGAAGACCAGGGCATGATTACTCTATCTGCAGAAAGAGGTTGAAGCAATGCTTAGTTTGTGGGTCTGCCACCCATATGGCCAAGGGACCTAGAGGGCCACTCCCGACTCAGCAGCAGAGGTTTGGGCAACATCTGCAGCAGCGAAAGGGACCCCAGGGGAAGGCTTATAGTCTAGCCCTTGAGCCGGAGCCGAAGCAGGTGTCGGAGCCAGATTACTTAGTTGACGTCATCACAGGTCATGTTTATTTGCATACTTTTCTAGCTCTATGCTTGTTTGATTCTGGTGCATCTCATAGCTTCCTGTCATTAGAGTTTTTGTATAAACACCATCTAGTAGCTATACCTACTGCGAGATTGGTAGAGTGATGACGGGAGGCGAACCAGTGCCTATTGTAGCTATTTATAGATGCTCTATTACTATAGCGGGAGAGAGTTCAGGAGATGATTCTTTGTGATGCCACTCCCCGATCATGATATCATATTGGGGATGGACTGGCTTAGCTATGCCCATGCATCTATAGACTGTCATGAGGGTAGTATTCTGTTCAGTCTCCCAGGCACAGCACCATTCAGTGTCAGGAGAAAAGGGCCAGAGATCAGCCTAGAGCCGAACTGTTGTTCGACAGTTGGGGACGTAGCACCGCCACACCCTATCATTAGGGAGTTTATAGATGTATTTCCAGAGGATCTTCCAGGGCTTCCGCCTGACAGAGATGTGGAGTTCACCATAGATTTAGTACCGGGTTCATCACCAGTATCCCGGGCTTGCGATAGAGTGAACCCCAAGGAGGCCATAGAGATAAAAGAGCAGATTGATGACCTATTGAAAAGGATTTCATTCGATCTAGTGCTTCTCCATGGGGAGCGCCAGTTCTCTTTGTGCCTAAGAAGGATGGTACAGTTCGGTTGTGTATCTACCGGGCCTTGAATGCCATCACCATCAAGAACAAATATCCTCTGTCCAGGATAGATAATTTGTTCGACCAGTTGAGTGGGGCAAAAGTATTTTCCAGGATAGACTTGAGATTCGGGTACCACCAGGTGAAGGTCAGGGTAGCAGACATCCAGAAGACGGCGTTCAACACGAAGTACGGACAGTACGAGTTTCTGGTGATGCCATTTGGTCTCACAAATACGCCAGTTGTCTTTATGAATTTGATGAATAAGACATTCCACCAGTATCTAGATAAGTTCGTCGTGGTGTTTATCGACGACATCCTGATATACTCGAAAACGCCTGAGGAACATGCAGAGCACTTGCGGATAGTCTTGGGGATTCTGAGGCAGGAGAGATTGTTTGCCAAATTGCCGAAGTACGAGTTCTTTTTAGACCGAGTGGAGTTTCTCGGCCAAGTAGTTACTGGAGAGGGAATCTCGGTAGATCCCAGGAAGATGGGTGCAGTTGAGACATGGAAGGCTCCGACATCAGTTTCAGAGATCAGAAGCTTTCTGGGCTTAGTAGGCTATTATAGAAAGTTTGTCCAGGACTTTGCTAGGATAGCGGAACCCATGACGAAGCTGACGCGGAAGGACGCAGAGTACATTTGGTCAGAGGACTGCCAGACAGCATTTGAGGAGCTGAAGAGGAGGCTGACGACCGCTTCAGTTCTGACTTTACCTTCAGGTTCTGGAGGTTTCACTATATAAATTGATGCTTCAGGAAAGGGGCTAGGATGTGTCCTACAGCAGCATGGGAAAGTGATTGCTTATGCATCTAGGCAATTGCGGACTCATGAGCAGAATTATCCTACCCATGACCTAGAGTTAGCTGCGGTGATCTTTGCACTCAAGTTATGGAAACATTACTTATACGGAGAGCGTGTGGAAATCTTTGCTGACCATAAAAGCTTGAAGTATGTGTTCATACAGAAAGAGCTAACATGAGGCAAAGACGATGGTTGGAGATGATGAAGGACTTCGACATCGATTTACAGTATCACCCCGGGAAGGCAAATGTGGTGGCATATGCGCTGAGAAGGCATCCGATGGCATGGTATCTGATGATAGATCGGCATTTGTGGGAAGATCTTGAGAAGCTCGGTATCGAGCTAGTTCGGCCAGGATCAGTGATATAGATGATGGCGCTTGACATTCAGTCAGGTTTGATGGAGAAGATCAGGGAGGCACAGTCTACAGATGGAGCCTTCACAGACTTAGAGCCTAGGCTATAGCTGGATTGCTGGATGACTTCACTGTAGCAGAGGATGGATCCTTGAGGCATGGCAGCCGTTTGTGCATGCCGAAGGGAGAGCTGGTAGAGGCAGTCTTGTAGGAGACGCACCGATCGAGATATTCTATTCACCCTAGTGCTAACAAGATGTACCGTGACTTGCGGGAACATCTTTGGTGGCACAGGATGAAGAGGATGTATCGTATTTCATTTTGAGATGCTTAGTTTGCCAGCAGGTCAAGGCGAAGCGCCAGAGGCCAGCTGGTTTGTTACAGCCGTTACCCATTCTCGAGTGGAAGTGGGAACACATTACGATAGATTTCGTCTCAGGGCTTCCTCGTCCCAAGGAGGAAGGATGCCATTTGGGTCATCGTGGATAGGCTGACGAAGTGTGCGCACTTATACCCTTCAAGGTGGGACTTTCCACCAAAAAGTTGGCAGAGCTATACATGCAGATAGTTCGCTTGTACGGAGTGCCCATGAGCATCGTGTCCGACAGAGACAGCAGATTCACGTCCCACTACTGGAGGAGCTTGCAGGAGGAGTTGGACAGTAGACTCAAGTTCATACGGGGTACCACCCGCAGACAGATGGGCAGTCCGAGGGACGATACAGACACTGGAGGATATGCTGAGGACCTGCGTACTGGACTTTGGAGGATCATGGAGAGCCATCTGCACTTGGTAGAGTTTTCATACAACAGCTACCAAGCCAGCATCGGTATGTCTCCTTTGAGGCACTATATGGACGACGATGCCGTACACCGCTCTTTTGGGAATGTTGGGGACAGAGTTATGATTGGGCCAGAGATGATCACGGATGCAGCAGAGAAGGTTGGATGATCAAACAGGCTCAAGTATCTCAGGACAGGCAGAAAACTGGGTTGATGCTAGTCGCAGACCGATGGAGTTCGCAGACGGTGATATGGTGCTAGTGAAGATATCACCTACTAGAGGACGATCCGGTTCGGACGAGGAGGGAAGCTGAGTCCCACATACATCGGGCCGTTCGAGATACTTGGCAGGATGAGTAGCTTACAGGGTTGCACTTCCACCCAACCTAGCAGGAGTTCACGATGTATTTCACGTATCTCAGCTGGAGATATGTTCCAGATCCCAGCCATGTGCTAGATCATTCAGAGTTGGAGATCGGACCGAGCCTTACAGTTTCTGAGCAGCTAGTGGAGATATTAGACAGAAGAGAGAAGAGGCTGAGGAACAAGGTTATACCCCTAGTACGAGTAGCTTGGAGCCGTCACTCTCCAGGTGAATCTACTTGGAGAGGAGTCGGACATGAGGGAGAGATGCCCTTACTTGTTCGATCCAACCGCTGCGAGGGAACCACCCGTTCCCGCCTGATACCTTAGAGGTTTGTTTCGATCATAGCCTAGTCATTTGTTGCATTGCTTGCTATGTTAGAGAATTGTAGGGTCTTCAATCATTGTGAATTTCGAGGACAAAATTTTTCAAGGAGGGAAGAATTGTCATCCCCTGATTTTCAATTTTGACTTAATTAGTGTTAATTAATTATTAATGTCATATTTAGTCTTAAAATAATTTATAATAATTTTTAGAAATTTTTCTAGAATTTTTAAACGATTTTAAATGAGTTTTAAATACTAAAATACCATTTTGTAATTTATTAAAATATTTTGATATAGTTTTGTAATTTATTGAAATGTTATAATATTAATTTGTAATATTTAGAATTGTTTCAGTATTAGTTTGTAATTAACTAATTATTTTTAAATATGGAATGCAAATTTCTATTTGCATTTAGTCTTATTAGGGACCCATTCGCAATAACCTAAAGTCTAAGGACCAAAGTGTAAAACCTAAATCTACCCACCCCCGACGACTCGACTGACCGACGATCGGCCGACTTGCCCCCCATTTCCCGGCCGACCTAGGCCAGCACGATCGACTCTAAGCCCCTATAAATGACCCCCTCACTCACCCCGACCCAACGACCACCAACCCGACCCATCACCGAAGACCACCGCCCAGTTCTTCCCCATTAAGCCTAAACCCTAATCCTAACTCCGGCGACCCCCAAATTCATCTCCCCGACGACAATCACCCCCATCCACCACCACCATTCGACGCACCCAGCCAAGGCAACACGTCGCCACCCAAGCGCCGCCACCGCTGCCTCCTCCGCCGTCCAGTACACTCGAACACCCCTTTGAAGTCGGACACGTAAGTAGCAGCGTGAAATTGTGTCGTGCGTGTCTCGAATCGACATACTTTGTTCGTCTGGACACGACGACCCCAACGTCGTGCTCGGACATGCGTTTTAAGACCCGTACGTGTCGTGCTTAGCACAGACACGCGATACCTGTGTCCCTAACTGTCAGGACACAGGTTTCAATATATCGGATTTTTAATAAACTAACTTAAAACCTAAATAAATAAAACCAGGACCCTAACCCTAACACAAAGCTCGGGCTGACCCCCTGGCCAGCCTGACCCAACTCAAGAACCCGACCCGAGGCCGAGTTTGAAACCCCCCCAACGCTGTTATTTCTTTCCTTTTTCTTTTTCTTTTGTTTGTGTTTATTGTATATATATATATATATATTATATATATATATAATATAATATATATATATATTATGAATGTATCTATATATTTTATTATATATATATATTATATTATATATATCACTGTATATTACGTATATGTACAGTATTTATATATGTATAAATATATATTCTATTTTTAGCATTTTAATGTAAGAGTGTATATATATATGTATTTATATATATATGCATATGTATATATGTATTTTGTGCATATATACGTATACTATCATATATATTGTATTTACTATTATTATATGTATTTACTGTTATTTATATATATTATATATTTATTTCTTATATATAATATATATTTTCCTATATATATATATATATATATATATATATATATATATATATATATATATAAAATATATATATATATATATTTAATATATATATATATATATATATATATATATATATATATATAACTGTTTAACTTATGTATTTTATGTAATATTGTACATATGTTATACTTTAAATATATGTAAATACGCTTGTCATATCTATATGACTACTATGTATAATTTTACCTTGATAAATTATTAATATTTATTTTGTACTTTTACCACTTTGTATTTTTGTGTATTTTAATTACTTCAACCATTTGGTATCCAAGCCTAGCATGGGTTTTTGGGCCCAAATGTGTTTTCACACATTCAAGACATGTACAAGTCATATTGGACTTGATTCATGGCCTTGGGTCCTGTATTTGAACTTTGGTTCAAATTATGTACATGGACAAAATATGCAGATAATTAATTATTTAATTTCAATTGTGTATCATGCTGTATTTGAATTTCTAAAAATAATTTTATTGCTGTTAAAATTCTGGAAAAATAGTATTTAGATACTATGTTAATTTAGCTAATTTATATAATTTTTACAGAATTTAATTTATAGTTTTGCCACTGTTTTGGCATATGAAACCAGAACTCATTTTTTGTGTACTTATGAAAACTAATTTTTATAAAATACTTATACTGGTTAATAAATTCCAAAAAAATTATAATAAATTTCTATAGTTAACAAGGATCATTTTGGTACTTTATTTTATATAAAATTGAGCTTTTTGTCTATCTCAAAAATTGTTGGAACACAATGTACATTTGATTTATTTATTGAATAATTATGACTTGTAACTTTTTGTGTTATTTTGAGTTATAGTCGTATTGAACCTCACCCCTCACTAGTGTAAAGATCCTAGAAAGTTAGTTATAGTAGTGTGTCACCCCACATTGGTCTCCTATGCTAAAGTCATTATTTTGGCTAGGTGCCCAGTCACAAGTCGTGTTGCACCAATTAGTGTCTTAGTGTTTTAGCTTAGTGTAAAAACTAAGTTTATGTATTTATTTCTACAGTGACGAGTTACCAGGCATCTATAGCATTTTATCGCAGCTTGCTTTGCTAGAGACAAGTACTTTCTACAAACTTTACATATTGTTACATCAGTGAACTGCAAATCCAACCATGTTAAATGTTGATCCTTGGGGTAGCATGTTAAATACTCACATGTTATACTTTCAGTTACTACCATGCTTAAAACAGTCTTTATGTATCTCTCACATGATTAGAATCTTGGTTATGGGGAAACTGTTAGTAGTGTACGTGATCATGTCCCCTTACTCGTACGTACGTACCGAGCAAGGTTGACATTTTATGTATACCTTGTCGTAGGCGCACCAGCTGTATTTGTACGTATGTACATCTATCGCTTGTTTTACTTGTATGGAAGTAAATTTTATATACTTGTACCACAGTATATTTTACACCTATTGACGATCACGTACCTGCTACAGTTTTAAATATTACATATACATCTGTCTCTATGACATATATGTCATTGCTATGATAGATTATGTGATGCCATGTTTCCAGTTATTCCTCTTATGTTCATTTGCATGTTTCATATGCTAGTTTGTTAGAATCAGTACTTGCTCCGGTCCTGACAGGATAACGTTGTAGGTATACTTACTGAGGAGGAGTTGCTCTGTGATTCGTATTATGGAGTTACTGCCGAGGACCAGGCTTTGCCTTACGAGGATGTACCTGCGGGGAACCTCGCCTAGTTATCTTTTTGCTTTAGACTTTTGAGAGTAGTCATGTATTATACTATGTATTTTGTAACTGGACCTGTATCCAGTTTTATATTTCAGACTTGTACTTGGACCTATTACTATATGAGACGACTTTTGTGTTTGGAGTATTTATGACTTTTATTCACTTATAGAACTGTTAGCACATTTAGTTTTATCATGTTGTCTTTAGAACAGCTTATTACGTTTTATCTCAAGCGTAGGCTAGACATGACTCGGCCCGGCCCAACAATTTGGGTAGCGGGTTATGACACCACCTCACGCGGCCAATGGCCGGCCACGAGTCGTCGGACGACGGCCAACGAGGCCGCGCGCGTACTGGTGCGGGCGTGCATCAGCGTGGCAACAGCCCCTGAACCTTACTTCGTCGCAACCGTGTGCAGCGCTCGCCGAATCGTTTTACGATTTTCTTTCGCTGGTATGTTCGCAACATATAGGGCTCCAAACACTTTCAATTATTTTGAATTTAGACGCACTACGTTGTCCGATAAATCAATGCAAAGTCGAAGAAAAACCACAGAACACATGTTCTGTATTCACAGTTTGTACCCCATATTGGAAGCCAAATACCTGCCAATCCAAATTGATTTTTCGAAATATAATTAAACATGTTTAAAGACAATATATAGAAGATAAGGATCCTTCTTGTAGATTTATTTTTCATCTAATATATGGAGAGATATTTGATTCTAAAATCCTAGAAAAACCTATTTTCGAAAACTAAAAATTCAATAAAATTCTTCGATACGACGTGCGTCCCACAAATCCGGGCAATGTGGTCACGAACCGAAAGCATCCAAAGGTGCATAACGGCTTCGTGGACGTGTGAGCTTTGACGGAATTCAAATTGGTCGCGTGTGCACGACAAATTTGATGCATATCCGTCGAAATTCATCGTATCGGTCTCTGTGCAAGTTTCTCAATTATTTTGTGCACGTTCGTCAGATTGAGACGAAACTTGCGCCAGCAGGACCGTATCGTTTTTCTGCTCCAGTATGCCAAATTTGGTCTGATTCTGAGACAGTTGAATCAGAAAGCCGTTTTGTGGGCCCCACGGTCCGACTCAACGGGCGATTTTGTGTATGAGCCGCCGGATTCCAACTTTGGACATAAGATTGGGATTATATCAAAAAATCGGACCTGTTGACATATAGTTTGATGACTTTAGAGATTGTTGGCTCTGGCACGCTTTTCGGTGCAAAGTGGGTCCAACGACGGACACCGTTTTGATCCGAAATTATTGTTTTGCCCCTGTGTCCAGAATTGGACTTAAAGACAGCCAATCCTAGCTAATTTGAATATTTTGAGAAAGTTGGTACTGTTTATTTCAGCATCTGAAGACTTCTGCATGTGTTGACTGATTGTGGCTCGTTGAGTAGTATAGTATTATTGGTTTCACCAGCTAAGGACCTCAAGCAAGTGCACTTTCTGATTGCTTTCGATTCATAGTAGTCTTTTTATTTCATGTTTATACATATATCTTGCTGCTTGTTGACACGCTCGTCACACGGAGTAGTCGGGAGGGAAAATATCTTAGTTGACATGTGGACTACCCAGAACTATCCCCATGATGTCTATTCATGAACAATAGCACCTGTACACGACACATGCAGGTGTCGGATTTACCTCCTAGCCGTTCACATGTCGAAAAGGATATTTTACACCACATAGGTAGTTGTCTTTTATTATTTTCCTTTTCTTCTTCTCCACCGTGCCTTGTCATCAGTTACATCCTAGTTTTTATATCTCATATGTCATTTTCATGTCTTGTTAATTCTATTGTGTTTTCGTATTGCCGTCGATTTGTGTACTTGTTCCATTCCTGATTGGAAACCGTCATTTTTCAGGTTAGCTGTGGCATCACTTAATTAGTTTGGGAGATGCGGGTGTACTTGCAGACAGAAACCTAGAAATAGAAAGCAGTTGTATCAATTTTATTAATTATAAAGTCTTGTATTTTCTTTAATAATAAATGTTGTAAATGTTGTAATAAATGTAGAAATGTGAATGGGCAGCAAATGTTATTTCTTGAGCATTTATATCTTGCGGGCTTGACATCGTTCTACCGTCGACGCTACGGCGTAGGCTGGTTTGGACACGTCTCGTATCCAAAAAAAGCGGGTGCGGGTCGTGACAACATTGCCTAAAGAGTATAGCTTAGCTAAGGAAAAGTAACAATAAGATAGTCATAATAATAGTCCTGAATGCTACCCTATGCTTTATAAAAAAACTAACATCAGTCAACGACTCCATTGTTAATATTTGGCATGCTACCCAAACTTCTACTAACCATCCTACAGCCCACACTTTCCCAATCACTTTGGCAAACCCTGCAAGTTCTCAGTCCAATCAACCTATTGTAAGTTCACTGTTCCCTGAACAATCTAACCAATGTTCTTATCTGTTAAGCAATTTATGACCAAAATCAACTTGTTAACTAAGCATTAAGTTAAGGAATTCAAGTTTACTTATAAAGTAGAGTTAATGTATATATGTCATAACTTATATGTAATAGAGTATCAAAGGCTGTAACCTGACATAGGAAACCTTTCCTTTCTGATACTTATTCCTAGTATATCTGAATGGCTCAATCTTAAGATAACTTGTTATCTCCACAACCATTCGTATTAATAAATATTGATACTCTATTTCCCAGGTAAGGTTCTGTTACGCCCCGCTCCCAAAATACGGCGAGCCGAGTACGTAACAACATCCCCGGGCTACGTGACACATGAATACTCCAGTACCCATATTCGCGATTGTCGCCCGTAGTGTTCTAGGATAGGTTGATCACAGGTCACATGATGCATAAAATAATAAATGACAGATTGATTAAAGGATATTCTAAACTATAAATAAAAATTTTATTATTCTACCCTATTACAATCATTAACCCAATACATATATTACATTACCAGCTACAAAGTTTTACTAGCTGATACCAGGTCAACCTCCTCTTTGTCTCATTCATAAAGCTTCTCTTCAGTGTGCATTTGCATTCTCTTCTGACCTTCATCAAAACCTAGTGAACAAAACTAGGTCGTCAATACGACGAGCAAGCCCTCAGTCAAAGGAGTAAGGTAGGTAAGGTAAGATGATAAAACTATTGAAATTAAACTGAAAGAAAGGATAATTTAAAAGGTATATTCACTGATAAAAATTTCTTATCGTATTAATATCTTTTCATAAAAGAATGCAGGTGTCAGGTATAAATGTGTAAGTAATCAAACAAACCTTGTATGAAAAATAGAATATTTTAGAGAAATACTTCTGGATCACACGACTTCTATTTTCTTAACAATAATCTCATTTACCCGGGATCAGGTTTATACTTAATGGGCGATGCTTAGATTTATCCGTCCCATTTGTATCAGGATCACATATTGATGTGATATAGTCAGGATAACACATGAGTGGCTTTCCGAGTTATCGAAATCAAGTGTTATAACAATTGTCGTATGACTTACAATTTTTCAAGAATATCAGAGCATGCTACATTGGATATTATAGGGCCGAATTCGAGGATTCGGAATTCAATTGAAAACAGGAAACAGGAAAATGAGCTGAGCCACACCTCAGACATCGTATGGCCGTACGAATGCCGATAACAGGAACTGATCAGTTTTGTAAAATATAATATTGCAAAGAGTTCGAAGGTGTGATCCAAAGGTTTCTCTCCCATCCCAATGCAATTCCTACCAAAATGTTACTTAGTTAAAGTACATTTCGATTCTGTATTTCATTTTTTTCGTGTGATAGGAAAACACACATTAAACGAGAATGAAGTTAAGAAGGAGATTTCGTCTTAGCGAAAATAAAATATCAAACTAGAATTTGTGGGCCTAAGGCAACACTTTCAAGAATTTTAGGGTTATGTTTGTACTAGAAAATTTGATAAAATTAGGAACTAGGGTTTAATCATTTCGACTTTCTAAAATGGATAACTCTGGAATTTCTTCAAAATTTCGGTAGAGTCTCCTTTGTATTTTGAGATTCCGAAATTTTCACAAGAGACAGTAAAACATATAAATATGGGTTCGCCGACCCCTTCCGTGGAGCAACTCTCAACACCGAAACCATGTAATTAATATTTGGGTTCGCCGACCCCTTCGGAGGAGCAACCCTCAACACCGAAAACTCACGCAGTTTAATGAATAAGAAAAATAAATGTTCGAAATGTAGAATTTCCTTCATACCTGAGCAAGCTAGCATTTTATTTAATTGCAATGTTCCTTGGTGCTACACAATCCAAGTAAACACATAGCTATTGCACAATGTTATTAAATACTACATGTTGTGAATAGGTTCTATAATTAAAATATAATATTCTCAACTTCAATTTTTACTACATATATTTAACCCCTTGAAGTGTAAACTAGCAAAATTAGCAAGTATGTTACCCGGCTAATCCGGTATTCATAAATGTCTTTTCTAACCATATGTTCATGACAAAATGGTCCTTTTAAGCTTTATTTAAATTTTGGATAGATTTGAAAATTATATTAAATTAATAATTTGTCAATCATAACTATTACAAGGTCAAATTTATAATATTCCTTAATATATTTATATTTATATTCATTGTTAATAAGACCCTTAAATGATGAAAATTTCTACTTGTGGACATATAAAGTGGTAAAATATATACATATTTAAATATATAATGAATCATGATCTTCTACCCTTCTTAATATAAAATCTAGTAGATTATGTGTATGTATCCATGTAAGTTGTCCCCCTCTCTACACATAACTATTTGTTTGTGTATTTATACATAAAAATTTAAGCAAGGTGTCCATGTTGTGTTTACATGTTGTGTCCAATTATATTTAAAGCATCCTTTTGTGTGGTGTCTACTTGTTGTGTCCAGGTTACATATTCAATCAAAATATCTATTGGTGTTGAGTGCAACACTTGTGTCCAACTTATGCATGTATATATACACCATGTTGTGTCCAAGTACCTATTTGTGTTATGTCCAATATCTATTTGTGTTATGTCTAATATACATATATTTGTATTGTGTCTAATACATATATATGTATTGTGTCCATTTTATATATTTGCATTCATACCATGTTGTGTCCAAGTTGTATGGTGTTCTACACATTTATTCAAGTGTCCGTTTACATTGTGTCCTAAACATTCGTTCAAGTGTCCATTTGTTCAGTTATGTACGTATAGCATATTTATCCATAATCAAAATCTATAATTATTCAACTACTTATTTCCAAACTGGGTTCTCACAAAACTTGAATTTGTCATATATTTATCTAAATTCCAGAAGAGAAAATAAACATATAAATTTGATAAAAAATAATTTTAAGAATTTTCTTTGTACAACTTTTAAAAAGACATGAAGAGAGGGAGGACTTGCCTTGGGTTGATGATGGTTTAGATTTGGTCTTCCAAACTTTTTCCTAGCATAATACCCAAATCAAAATTTGTGTCAAGTATATATGCATTCACATATATATATATAATCCCAATTCCTTGACCTAATTTCGAAATTGAAAGGAAAGGAAGGAAAATAAGGAAATTACCTAGGGTTTTTGGGTTGTGGAAGAGGAGGAAGAGAAGCTGCTAGAGATGGTGGTGGAGGGTGGTACGTGGCTTGCGGCAGTTGGCCGGCGGTGCGCCAGCGGCGGCGCGGTAGCGGCTGCAGCAGCAGCAGGTAGCAGCGGCAGCATCAATAGTAATAGCAGTAGTAGTATGGGAGGAGGAGGAAAGGGAAGAAGAGGAAGAGTGAAGGAGAAGAAGAAGAAGATGAAGAAGATGTAGAGAGGGAAATTATGAGGATGAGGGTGGAGAGAGAGAGAGAGAGAGTCATTTTTTATTCTGATTTTGGGAAAGAGACCCTTGTCTCATTCTTCATGTAAAGATGACAAGTGTCTTGCCTTGTTGGCAAGTTGGTGGGGAGGATGATTTGTCCAATTTGAAGTTTTACATAGGGTTGGTTTTGAAAAATTAATTTTGGTTTATTTGAAAATCTCCCTCATTAAAAATTATTTCATGAAATTGATATGATATGTAAGCATAATTGTATATCAAGAAAAATTATTAATGAAAATAATATTTATAATAATAAAAAATGAGGTTATGACACTCTACTCACCTTACAAAAATTTCGTCCTCGAAATTTAAATATAAATATAAGCTTTTCAAAAAAACAATTATAGAGAAAATAAAATATTCTACCCACCTTACAGAGATGAAGTGGTATTTTTTTAATTATTAAATAAAGTATCTTGAAATATAGTTATCAAAAGCTTCACGAAAATAAGAACAATTCAAAAATAATAGAAATCATCAAGATTCTTGAAATTCCACAAAATAAAATAAATTTGGTCAGATACCATGTTGTTTTAAATCATAACCATGTATGTTCTTTGAATTTAAAATCATATTCCTTATTCCCATTGTCTTGCGTGATACAGTAATCTTATGCCTCGCCATTGTGCATATGGCTGCAACAAAGATACTATTTCACTATCAAGTTTTGCTACTTTTTCCTTGATATCCATAAAATGAGTAGAAAATATGATTGTGAAGTAGCCTTACAGGTCATGATATTCTTACTAATAAAAAGCAATACTTAATTTTCAAGTTTTCTAGATATCACTAGCGTTACTTTATCCGGGTATCAAAACTAATAGATAATATTATAACATGAGATAAACTCATATATTTATATTATCACAAGCACTATATGTCATTTTAAATGACGTTTTCCAAATTCCAAATCGAGAAAAAATGAAATCAAAATTCGAATATCCGGTTCAAAAATTCATTATGAAAAATTATGTCTTGATCCCCAAAAATTTATCAAATTCCTGAATCGTGTTTCGAGAATATATGCCTCGCCAATCTGGATGGCCAATCCGAATGGCTGCAACAACTTCTCATTTCACGATTCAATTGATTGATTGCAATTTTTCACTGCCTCATTGAATTGGTTGAAAGCTTTTTTGGGTTTTTGCCACAAATAAATAAATATTCTTTTACATGAAATTCAATTACAGAAAGTTCAATCAAAATATTATTTTACAAGAAATCCAATGAACAATTAATAAGAAATGCATATCTAGATATTTAGATGGAAAGCTATTCCTAAAACTCAGGGATACTAGTAGGGCAAAATTGGATTTAAAAGAGAAGATACAATTCTAGATTCTAATCGACAAACCTTGGATGAAACAAGAAAATTGAAAAAATTTGAGAAAGATGGGGGTTTGTGAAGATAGATATATAAAATTTGAAAAGGAAGGAGTATGAGTCATAATTTAAGAATGGATAAGATCAAGATACTGAGGAGTCGAACTACACTTTAGAAGCTATATATAATACTATATACAATATATATATTATACCTATATCTCAAGCAAGATACTACTAGTACTAGGGTACCAATAGTTCTTCTAAGCTATATTTGTATATATATAATCCCACAAAACTATACTCATCCTAAATAGTCTTGAATCATTATTAGCCTATTGACTAGGTGATCCTTATTCCTTTTCTAACCCAGTCTATATAATGATTCTAGATAAATCTAAACCCCAGGTTTACTAAGGGTGCATATTTCAAGATTTCTTAAGGAACTTTCTATAATCCTTCACTAGGCTACTCTAGTAAGAATACTTGTCTAATTATCTATGGATTACTCCTAGATTTTTAAGCCATAATCAATCCTCGTACTACCCAATACTTCCCAATAAAATCTACATCCTTAATAGCAGTCATAGGTTAGTATTTTAAACCATGTGGAATCACTATAGGAAATCTATTAGGTAAGGATTTATAGGATAAACAGAATGAAACACATTCTAAGGATAAAATTTGTGGAGTATTCCCTAACCTACGATTCTTTGTAGACTTTTCATAAGTACAAGTCTTAGGTTTATAGCTTAACCTATATAGGTCACCTTAAAAGCTTAGCCTGCATCCTATCCTAGATTTTTCATTCTTTGTAGACCTGCATAGGCCACCACTAAAAGACGTGTCACGCTCCGCTCCCAAAATACGACGACCCGATTACGTAACAACATCCCCAGGCTACACGACACATGAATACTCCAGTACCCATATTCGCGATTGTCGTCCGTAGTATTCTAGGATAGGTTGATCACAGGCCACATGATGCATAAAATAATAAATGACAGGTTGATTAAAGGATATTCTAAACTATAAATAGAAATTTTATTATTCTACCCTATTACAATCATTAACCCAATACATGTATTACATTACCAGCTACAAAGTTTTACTAGCTGATACCAAGTCAACCTCCTCTTTGTCTCATTCATAAAGCTTCTCTTCAGTGTGCATTTGCATTCTCTCCTAACCTTCACCAAAATCTAGTGAACAAAACTAGGTCGTCAATACGACGAGCAAGCCCTTAGTCAAAGGAGTAAGGTAGGTAAGGTAAGATGATAAAATTATCAAAATTGAACTGAAGAAATGGATAATTTAAAAGTTATATTCACTGATAAAAATTTCTTATCGTATTAACATCTTCTCCTAAAAGAATGCAGGTGTCAGGTATAAAAGTATAAGTAATCAAACAAATCTTGTATGAAAAATACAATATTTTAAGAAACACTTCTGGATCACACGACTTCTTTTTTCTCAACAATAATCTCATTTATCCAGGATCAGGTTTATACTTAATGGACGGTGCTTAGATTTATCCGTCCCATTAGTATCAGGATCACATATTGATGTGATATAGTCAGGATAACACATGAGTGATTTTTCGAGTTATCGGAATCAAGTGTTATAACAATTGTCGTATAACTTGAAAATTTTCAAGAATATCGGAGCAGGTTATATTAGATATTACAGGGCTAAATTCGGAGATTCGAAATCCAATGGAAAACAGGAAACAGAAAACATGAAAATGAGCTAAGCCTCACCTCGGACATCGTATGGTCGTACGAATGCCGATAACAGTAACTGATTAGTTTTGTAAAATATAATATTGCAAAGAGTTCGAAGGTGTGATCCAATGGTTTCTCTCCCATCCAAATACAATTCCTACCAAAATGTTACTTAGTTAAAGTACATTTCGATTCTGTATTTCATTTTTTTTCGTGTGATAGGAAAACACACATTAAACGTGAATGAATTTAAGCAGGAGATTCTGTCTTAGCGGAAATAAAATGTCAAACTTGAAGTTGTGGGCCTAAGGCAACACTTTCAAGGATTTTAGGGTTATGTTTGTACTAGAAAATTTGATAAAATTAGGAATTAGGGTTTAATCATTTCGACTTTCTAAAATGGCTAACTCTGGAATTGCTCAAAAATTTCGACAGAGTTTTCTTTGTATTTTGAGATTCCAAAATTTTCACAAGAGACAGTAAAACATATAAATATGGGTTCGTCGACCCCTTCCGTGGAGCAACTCTCAACACCGGAACCACGCAATTAATATTTGGGTTCGCCGATCCCTTCGGTGGAGCAACCCTCAACACCGGAAACTCACGCAGTTTAATGAATAAGAAAAATAAATGTTCGAAATGTAGAATTTCCTTCATACATGAGCATGCTAGCATTTTATTTAATTGCAATGTTCCTTGGTGCTACACAATCCAAGTAAACACATAGCTATTGCACAATGTTATTAAATACTACATGTTGTGAATAGGTTCTAAAATTAAAATCTAATATTCTCAACTTCAATTTATACTACATATATTTAACCCCTTGAAGTGTAAACTAGCAAAATTAGCAAGTATGTTACCCGGCTAATCCGATATTCATGTCTTTTCTAACCATATGTTCATGACAAAATGGTCCTTTTAAGCTTTATATAAATTTTGGACAGATTTGAAAATTATATTAAATTAATAATTTGTCAATCATAACTATTACAAGGTCAAATTTATAATATTTTTTAATATATTTATATTCATATTCATTGTTAATAAGACCCTTAAATGATGAAAATTTCTACTTGTGGACATATAAAGTGGTAAAATATATACATATTTATATATATAATGAATCATGATCTTCCACCCTTCTTAACATAAAATCTAGTATATTATGTGCATGTATCCATGTAAGTTGTCCCCCTCTCTACACATAACTATTTGTTTGTGTATTTATACATGAAAATTTAAGCAAGGTGTCCATGTTGTGTTTATATGTTGTGTCCAATTATATTTAAAGCATCCTTTTGTGTGGTGTCTACTTGTTGTGTCCAAGTTACATATTCAATCAAAATATCTATTGGTGTTGAGTGCAACACTTGTGTCCAACTTATGAATGTATATATACACCATGTTGTGTCCAAGTACCTATTTGTGTTATGTCCAATATCTATTTGTGTTATGTCTAATATACATATATATATATATATATATTTTTTAAAGGAAACAGCTCTCTTTATTAATCAAGGCTCAAAATGCCGAAGCCTGAGGGGAGTACAAGGCAAAACGCGAAAGCCACCGAAATGACCGGGGTCATCCGCGCCTGCCAGAACTAATTGTTGAAAGTTTACCAAAATGCTGGAGGGCTATGGGAGCACAGCGAGCTCCTTTTGCGACATTGCCGGTGGATTTCCCAAAT
Organism: Iris pallida; assembly: GCA_029216955.1. Lineage (NCBI taxonomy): Eukaryota > Viridiplantae > Streptophyta > Magnoliopsida > Asparagales > Iridaceae > Iris > Iris pallida. The sequence continues at coordinate 8,677 of JANAVB010012342.1, read as the reverse complement.
TAGCTGCTCGGCGGAATATTGGTGCCCCTCGTATCTCACTTTGTTGCGATTCTTCTAAATTGCCCAGGTGGCGGCCGCTGCGACGATCTGGTGGCCGTGGGACGCATCTCCCCAGAGGGCCAAGAGATCGTTAAAGCGCCCGTCTCCTGTATTGATGTTGTAGGTGCGGTTGAGGAGGCTCCATATTTGGCCGGGGAGACATCCCTCCCGGAAGATGTGGTCGATAGTCTCCGTCTGTCTATCATCGCAACAATTACAAGCTGACGCCAGGCTGATCCCGATGGTGGCAAGGATGTCATCGGTAGGCAATCTCTTTCTCGTGACTCTCCAAAGGAGGAAAGACCATTTCTTGGGGATGCACGAATGCCAATAGTGCACTGTGAAGTGCTCTTGGCCGTTCGTGTGGATGACATCCTTAGCCGATCGAACAGAGAAAACACCGGAAGCTTCCAGCGACCATTTCTACTCGTCCGCGACGGGGCCAATGGTAAGGCCTAGCTGATGAATGTTATCGACCGTTTCGTTGCCGAGCCAGGCACGAATCTGGTTCCAGTTCCATTCGTTGTTGGTGGGGTTCCACAGGTCTTTGATCCTGCTGTTGCTGGGAGCTCCAAAAATGTTCGGGATGAGGCTGTCTCCGGCCCAACGTTCAAGGAAGAGGTTGGCTCTGCCGTCTCCCAGATGGAGCCTGATCGCCGGCTCCGTCAAATCGCGGCCCCGTAAAATACGGCGCCAAGCCGCGGAGGATCTGCTATTAGCTCTGGCCATCGCTGGGTGTCTGTGTTTGAAATATCTGGCCTTCATGAACCTGGTCCATAGGTTTTCGCTCGTGCGTAATTTCCACCACAGTTTCATAGAGAAGGCTTTGAAGATGTGATTGAGTTTGGTGAATCCCAGCCCGCCAGACGCGATCGGGGTGGCCATGGTATCCCAGCTGGCCCAGTGGTGTTTGTCTTGGCCCTCATTGTGACCCCAAAAGAACTTACAAAAGATCTGCTCGATCGATGCTAGGACCTTCTTGGTTGGGGAACAAGCTGCTAAGGTGTGGACAGGGATGGAGTTGAGCACATGTTTGATGAGGATTATTTTGCCGCCTGGGAAAAGAGTGGCGTTATGCCAACCTTCGATTTTGTTTCTGATTTTGGTGATTAGGTTCTCGAAGATGCTGGCATTGGATCTCCCGTACACCAGGGGGCAGCCAAGGTAGGTGAAAGGAGGGTGAGCCACGGAGAAGGAGGTGAGGTTGGTAAGATTGGTGGCATTCTCGATGTTGATGCTGTGGTGGGCGTAGATAATGCTCTTGGAGTGGTTGATTTTCTGACCAGAGCATCTGGAGTACCGGTTCAGGGTGTTGTGAACCACCTCCATCGATCCGATATCCCCAGACGAGAAGATAAATAAATCGTCAGCAAAGGCCAGGTGGGTGATGATGGGGCAGCCGCTGGCGGTGTGGTAATGCTGGAAGTTCGGGGTGTTGACCATGTTATTGAGATTTCTGCTCAGGGCGTCGGCGGCGATGATGAAGATAGTGGATGATAGAGGGTTGCCTTGTCTGACACGGCGACTAGCTTTGAAGAAGCCTTCGGATTGGCCGTTAATGATAGTAGAGAACCAAGAGTTGCTGACGGATCTCCACACGGTGTTGGTCCAATTCTCCGAGAATCCGAAAGCCCTGAAGACCCAGATCATGAACTGCCAATCGAGTCTGTCGTAGGCTTTCTCCATGTCAATTTTGATGGTGATGTTTCCCCCGCGAGCAAGAAACTTCATGCAGTTGATGAGTTCCTGGGCCATCATGATGTTGTCCTGGATGTTCCTACCACGAACGAAACCGCTTTGCTCCTCCGAGATGATTTTTGGGAGAATGTCTGTCATTCTGGTAGCAATGATTTTGGAGATGATTCTGTTGGTAAAGGTGCAAAGAATGATCGGGCGGAAGTCGCGGAAGGAGTTGGGGTTGTCTTTTTTCGGGATGAGGATGAGGTTGGCTCTGGAGATGGCTTTGGGGTAGTGATCTCCTTCAAGGAAAGCGATTGCCACGTCGGTGATGTCCCGCTTGATGATCTTCCAGCAGGAACGAAAGAAAACACCAGTAAATCCGTCAGGTCCGGGGGCGCTATGCTCGTTCAATGCCCACACTGCGTCTTTTACTTCCTGTTCGGACAAGGGGCGCTCCAATAAAGCATTGTCGGAGTCGTTGATGATGGGTGGAATTTGGTTGAGGAAAGAATGATCTTGGTGGACCGTTTCCTTGGAGAATAAGTTAGCATAGTAGTCGGTGGCTGCCTCTTGGATACCCTTTTGGTCAGTTCTGATCGTGCCTTGCTCGTCCGATATTTGATGGATCGATAGTTTGTTTCTTTTGCCGTTGACGCAGGCGTGGAAATATTTGGAGTTTTTGTCCCCCTCGCTGTCCCATTTCAGTCTAGCTTTCTGTTTCCAGAAATCAGTCTCAACTTTGAGTCTGAATTTAAGCATGACCTTGGTAAGGTTCAGGGCTCTCCTGGCCGCGGGAGATCGGTCGGTTTGGAATATGGCTTCTGCACGGGCTACATCGTCCTCAGCGATGCGGATGGCTTGGAAAATGTCCCCAAAAGCATGTTTGCTCCAATTGGAAAGGGCTTTTCTGGTGGCTTTGAGCTTGTTGCTAACCCGAATGAGAGGGTTGGGGTAGTCTTGGCTGTTCCAAGCTTCAGCAACGATGCTCGAGAACTGCGGATGGTCGGTCCAAAAGTCGAGGAATTGGAAGTTCTTTTTGGGAAGGTGGGTGATGTTTTTGGTTTCCACCAGAATAGGGGCGTGGTCGGATTCTGTGGAGTTGAGGTGGGATAGGGTGGAGCTGATCCTCATGTCGTGCCATCGCGCGTTGGTGAGTGCTCTGTCCAGACGGGAGTATTGGCGGCGATCGTCGTCCTGCATATTGCACCAGGTGAATTCGCTGCCAGAGAACTGGAGAGGAGAGAGGTGAGCGTTGAATATGAAGTCGTTGAAGTCTTGCGTGGCAGATAGGGGAGTGGAACGACCTTCGATCTTCTCCTCTCTGCGGGTGATGGCGTTGAAGTCCCCTATGCAAAGCCAGGGGGTGTTGGGGTTGTGGTGATAGGTGTCGAGAAGATCGTTCCAAAGGATTTTCCGTTCGGCGATAACACAGCTACCGTGTACCGCTGAAATGATGACACGCTCCGGGAGGGTGGGGTGAGTAACCCAGCAAGAGAGCGCCTGTTGGGAGTCCTGTATGATGTCGAGCTTAACATCCTTCGATCCCAGAATCCAAATATCATGCCTGCCGGCGATCGCTGTTGGTAGGCCCAGAGCCAGTTGGGTAGATTTAAGGCGTTTGGATGGGATTTTGGGTTCAATGATGATGAAGATGTCAATCTTGTGAATTTTTCGAAGGCTGGAAATTCTCCTTAATGTCGGTTTATTAGCCAGACCTCGAACATTCCAAGATAGGATGTTAAGCATTTAGGATATTGTGGGAGGGTTTTTTGTTCCGTCTTGCGGCGGATCTGGTTAGAATGGTGACAGACTTGTCGATGGCCACCTTGCTCTGTGGGGAGTTTGGCGTAGTCGCCCTCGATGCTGTTGGGGGTTTGCAGTTGTGGTGTTCTTTAGGACTTGAAGGGGGACCTATAAGGTCGCCAGCTGAGTCTACAACAGGATCTTCTGGAGGAATGGTCAGGTAGTCGTGGGCTCTCTCGGTCAACAACAGCTGAAGAGGGACTCCGGCGGCTAAGACGTCTAATATACATATATTTGTATTGTGTCCATTTTATATATTTGCATTCATACCATGTTGTGTCCAAGTTGTATGGTGTTCTACACATTTATTCAAGTGTCCGTTTACATTGTGTCCTAAACATTCGTTCAAGTATCCATTTGTTCAGTTATGTACGTATAGCATATTTATCCATAATCAAAATCTATAATTATTCTACTACTTATTTACAAACTTGGTTCTCACAAAACTTGAATTTGTCATATATTTATCTAAATTCCAGAAGTGAAAATAAACATATAAATTTGATAAAAAATAATTTTAAGAACTTTCTTTGTACAACTTTTAAAAAGACATGAAGAGATGGAGGACTTGCCTTGGGTTGATGATGGTTTAGATTTGGTCTTCCAAACTTTTTCCTAGCATAATACCCAAATCAAAATTTGTGTCAAGTATATATGCATGCGCATATATATATAAACCCAATTCCTTGACCTAATTTTGAAATTGAAAGGAAAGGAAGGGAAATAAGGGAATTATCTAAGGTTTTTGGGTTGTGGAAGAGGAGGAAGAGAAGATGCTGGAGATGGTGGTGGAGGGTGGTGCGTGGCCGGTGGCCGGCGGTGCGCCAGCGACGGCACGGCAGCGGCTGCAGCAGCAGCCGACATCAGCAGCAGGTAGCAGCAGCAGCATCAATAGTAATAGCAGTAGTAGTATGGGAGGAGGAAAAGGAAGAAGAGGAAGAGTGAAGGAGAAGAATAAGAAGATGAAGAAGATGTAGAGAGGGAAATTATGAGGATGAGGGTGGAGAGAGAGAGTCATTTTTTATTCTTATTTTGGGAAAGAGACACTTGTCTCATTCTTGATATGAAGATGAAAAGTGTCTTGCCTTGTTGTCAAGTTGGTGGGGAGGTTGATTTGTGCAATTTGAAGTTTTGCATAGGGTTGGTTTTGAAAAATTAATTTTGGTTTATTTGAAGATCCCCCTCATTTAAAATTATTTCATGGAAGAATTTGATATGGTATGTAAGCATAATTATTTATCAAGAAAAATTATTAATGAAAATAATAATGATAATAATAAAAATGAGGTTATGACAGGTTCATTACAACCAATTGGTGTTAAATCTCAACTTTAGCCTTTTCTAAACTACTGTTCTTCCCCTCGAATTATCCTTCACCACCAAGGATGTATATACTGAAGCATATATCAACCTGAGCAAACCACCATCACTAACCTGGTATAAATTTCTAGACTGTAAAAACACAGTCCTCAAACCATTCAAGCTCAGCTATTTAGTCAGAAATTTATATATATCCACTGTAGTCAAGTTAGAGGTTTACTAAACAAGTAATCAAAAATTTTTATTACTATAACCTAGTAAACTGATCCCTGTAACTGAGCCGGAGGGGGTCGGGGCAGCGGCTCGACGGGAAGGGGTCGTCAAGGCAACGGCTCGACGGGGAGGGAGTCGCCGATGGGAGAGGGGCAGGGATTCGCCGGTGGGAGCGGGGCACCGAGGGGGTCACCAAGGGGGTCGCCGAAGGTAGGGGGCCGAGGGGGAGTGGGTCGCCGAGGGGGGAGGGGTCGCCGAGGGCCGGAGGGAGGGATGCGGGAGGGGCAGGGGGAGGGAATTTGGGAGAGAGGGAATTAGAAATTTGGGAGGGGGAGGGAAAAATGAAAAGTCGAAACAGGGAGCCCTATTTGACGAAATTCAGCGACGTCATAAAAGGACGTCGCTGAACGTCGCTAATATCCTAAACATTAGCGACGTCTAGCGACTTAACTTTCTAATGCGCTTTTAAGTAGTCACTATAGGTCGCTGAACGTCGCTTATTTTTTTTCTGGCGACGTTCAGCGACGTTAATAAAACACGTCGCTAATATACTAAATATTAGTGACGTTTTTACATGGAGTCACTAAAAATGTCGCTAAATTGACTAATTTTGGTAGTGAGATGCTTTGAGTGTTACGGAGGATTTGGTTCGTCGAAACAAAGCGACGGATGGTGATGAGTCAAAGATTGAGGGTCAGTCTCGGTCCTATGATAGCTGGTCGGTCTCCAGGTAGGGGTTACTTTACGGATCCAGATTTGGCGACATGTGGTTTGCCAAATCTTTATGGAGCGACATCGATTTCAGCAATTTGAAGCCAGGAAGGAGATCAAGGTTTGCAGCAAACTCAATCTTAGACGGGAGCAACATCATTCACACAGTTCAAGGGAAGCTGTGGGTCATCGACGACATTCACAGTACGTGATGTTCTGCTCGAGGACCCATGTGTATGGGGAGCTTCAAGTTTGGACACAAATGTAGGCAGGTTCAGGAGTTCAAATCTTGTGAGAATCGCACCATCCGCTTGGTTAGGCCAGCCAAGGGTGAAGAAGCTCGTCGAAACGTTAACACTTTCCAGTGGAAGATGGAAGTCGAAAACAAGTAGCCAAGACTTACGGTGAGGCTGATCGTCAGGGACATCGGTCTTGGTCGTGTCATTGATATCGGCAGGATCTCAGTAGTATAGGAGGTGCTATGTATGGTAGCTAGCGTCGACGTGACGGTCGAGGAGCTGGAAACAAAGAAAGATGCAAAGCAACTCGGGGGATCGGATATCAGTGGCATGGGGGAGCAGAAATTTTGTCGTGGGACGATAGGCATGGAGTCCAGTTGAGGACCCATGGGGTCAGTGCCCTCTCATTAGACTGTAGGAAGATTGTTGGAGTCCAGCTGAGGACCCATGGGGTCAGTACCCTCTCATCAGACTGTAGGGGGAGATTGTTGGAGTCAAGTCTGGATTTGGTAATAACATACTTGTGGAATCCAAATCTTATTAAATATTTAATTTTATTATATTTGGATGTCAATAAATAGTGTTGTGATATTTTAGATATAATAGGATTCTTATTTTAGAAAATCTTATTATGATCTAAAATAGGATAATTGATGGACTATTTTATGTATAATAGGATTCTTATTTGAGGGCTTCCTAATTAAGAAATTATATTATAACCTAAAACAAGATTTTCTCATCCTATATATATGGGATGAGGGTGGATGCACAAAGAATAAGCACAAAGTACAAAAGTGGAGATTCAGTGTGCTTGTCCACAAGAAAATGTAAAAGAAAGTCCGTAGTTTGCTCTTAGGACTTCGCCATCCAAGACAGAAGGAATAAAATCTAATCGAGGAGTTGTTAACTTCGGTTAGGGAGATTGCTTCGGGATGGTGAGTGATCTCAATTGTAATCTTCTGTTTTTTTTTCTTGAGAGTGGTGAGGTGGTTGAACCTATTAGGACAAAGGATTCAACGTGAGTTCTGTCAATCTTGTAATTTCATCTGAGTTATTAAAGGTTGGGATTTGTACAGGTGACGTACATTACCGCCATATATTTGTCTTCATCTTGTGCTTGGTGTCCGTTAGATGGAGGTTGGTTTTGGTCAGGTGGGTTGGCAAACGCTTCCGCATGCGCCCAACACCAACATCCATTTAAGGAGTGGGTACCTGAAAAAAATTACATTAGAAGTACATGGAACTCTAACCTCATTGCATGTTGATCTGTAGGTACGAGCGCATAAAGGTTTCCGCAACACAAAAAAGATTGTAAACTAGGGGTGAGCAAAGGTTCGGTTTGGTTCAAACCGAACCGATTCTACAAAAACCGTATAAACCGAAAATCTTAAAACCGAAAACCGAACCGCATAACTAAAAACTGATAAGGACCGAACCAAATTCAAAATTTTCGGTTTTCAGTCGGTTCGGTTAATCCAAAGAGAACGGCGCAACAGGTTAATCCAAAGAGGAACAGCGCAACAGGGTCTTTTACAAAAAGAGATGATAAAAGAATCTCTTCAAAACAAACTTTACAAGAGATCAATATTTATCATAGTAGAATAATAATAATAATAATAATAATAAGAGATTATACCATGTGAGATTATACCAGTATAAGAATAAAAAGAGATTATACCATGTCAAATGGACTGAGAGCAATCAAAAAATCGCCTGCATGAAGAAGATCAGAACAAGAATAAAAAAATTGCTTGCAAGAAGGAGATCAGAACTAGCATACAATTGTTTTTTTTTTGTCAAATGGACTGAAGAAGTAACTGAGAGCAATAAAAACCCGAGATCGAAAGTAGAAGCAGCAACGAACCTGTTATTGCAACCATTATTTTGCTCCCTCATCGGACCACCGCGGGGTCCGTCGCCGCTGCTAACGCATCCTCCTCCTCCTTCGTCCTCTCCTTGGTCCGTTATGTGACAGATTCCTCACCGGACCACCGCGGGGTCCATCGCTACCGCCAACGCATCCTCCTCCTCCTTCGTCCTCTCCTTGGCCCGCTTATGCAACAGCTTCCTCACCGGACCACCACGGGGTCCGTCGCAGCCGCCAACGCATCCTCCTCCTCCTTCCTCTTCACCTCCATCCTCTTCATGATAGAGAGATCAGAGGAGAGAGAGAGAGAGAGGGAAGCATCGGATTTTTTTGGTCTTCCAGAGAGGTCAAGGGAGAAGGGACCAGACTCCAAACATGATAGAAAGAGGCGGCCGAGTGAGAAGGAAAATGTAAGTTTACGTTTAGGGTTTTTGATTTATATTGAAAACAAGGGTATAATTGTTAGGATACATATAAATTCGGTTTTCCGGTCGGATCAGGAACCGAATCCTGGAACCGGACCCGAACCGAATTAATTCGGTTTCCACTCTTCAAAACCGTTTACCGACCCGTTTAATTCATAACCGACCCGAATTACAATTTCGGGTCGGTTCGGGTCGGTTTCGGGTTGAAAACCAAAAATTGCTCACCCCTATTGTAAACCTTAGTGCAGAGGTAAGCATGTCACAAAAATTATAACAGTAACGTAAAATGCTAACCAACAATATGCAAGTCACTAACCTTTCAGAGTAGAAAGGAATTAAAATCATGCTAGAATATTGCTTCCACCAAACATAAGTTAAAT
>JANAVB010012341.1:0-22675 GCA_029216955.1 Iris pallida | reverse complement strand
AAAATAATATAGCCACTAATAATAAAATAATATTATATAATAATATCGTCAATAAAATAATAATAAATACAACGAAATTTAATAAACAATAATGGGTATATATACCATTAAGCGCATCTAATAATCCCCAAAATGCACAAAGACCCATTTTATACAAGTGCCATTGAATATCAGCTAATAACAAATTTATAATAATTTAATTATGAATACTTAGAAATATTTATTAAATCATTAAACGAAATACAAGACCTTCATGCTACATTTCATCAACACGAATGTCATTGGATGTGTCGCATGACCTACGTGGGCTTGGGCTCAGTTCGGGTCCAGCCCGGACTAAAATGGCACAACTGGTTTCCCTAAACTCAATAATATATTAATAATAAATAAATCTTCGGTAAGGTTAAGTCGCAACTTGGCCTGGTTTTTCTAGTTAGGACATCACTATGGCTCAGCCTTCCCTACCAGGGCTAATACACTAGCCAGGCACGTCATGGCACTATCCGTGCCACGATTTCTAGTCATCGTGTACTTCAACTCCATCATGGCTAAAATCATCTCGAATAATTAACTAAATAATTATTTATAAAATCTAAAAAATTCACCAATAAAATAAATAAATAATAAAAAATATCCAATTTCTGGGAAGGGCAGCTACAATCTACCCACCTTAAAAATATTTCGTCCTCGAAATTCTAAGTCATAACTATTCCTCAATTCAAAAATATATACTATTACCTTAATCTCCTGATTTTATTCCTCAAAGTAGTTTATATCCTTCTTATTGGCCATTTTGGCAACTACAAAATCTCGAGACTTCTACCCACCTTTTGGTCACACTACTCCCTCAAGCTATGTCACTAAAACTTTATAATCACCCAACTACTTGCTAAATTTCTACCAACAATATCCATTGCTTATGGCATCTATAACGCTCTTACTATCCACAACCAAAATTTAACAAGCAACAAATTTGTAACAAACAACAATTTGTACAAGTACTGAGAATATCGTAATTTCCAATAAACATGACCAGTCGTCACTCTACAATAGAAGGACAGGAAGATAAGGAAAAATAATCGATAGCGAATATGGAGTTCCAGAGTGGTAGAGAGTATCCAATGATACAGATAGAAAGAAATTTAGACCATTACCTATTTGCTAGCTCGACTCTAGTCCAGTCACTTGTTAACTCGAAGAATCTTCATTTCTTATAGGGCTTGCAATCCGTGCAATACGGAAATTTCGTTCTCGAAATTCTAACAGGTTCCATAATAGAACAGAATTTGAGAAATCAAGATTTGTGATCTCATTAGTGGTTATTTAAACACACAAACAAGGATATAAATGCAATATGAGATCGTATCACGACTTCTAGGTAGATGAACAAGGGTTTACGAATGTCTTCTTATTCTAAGAGGAGGAACTACATAACAGGTATAGGGACCTATTTCAATAGTTCGGTTTTATATATTCCAAATGTGGTTTCTATGGATGGATTTTACTGGTCTTAATGGATTTCTATTTGGATATCACTCGTTGGTTGGATGAACCTTGGATTTCATCTATATGGGCTGGAAAGGTTCCAATGATAAAACTATTTCTACTAGGTTAGGGTACCCAGAATAGGCTTTAACTCAAGTGGTTGAGTTTAGTTTCCAGTCAGGTGGTTAGCTAAGTTCCTAAAGTCCAAAATGCGCCTTCGGTGACTTTTGTGTTTAAGTAGCACAAGAGGCCTCTATCTAGTGGCACACTAGCGACTTGTGCTTAATGGACTTCGAGTAGATCACAACCATATATTGGATCGAAAGGTTTGATCCAAGGTTGAGTCTCAAATTGTAGTCGAAAGGTTTATCGGTATATGGTAAGGGTATAGCTAGTCCTTTTAACCTGAAAGTCGTAGCCAAAAATAGAGTACAAGGGGACGGTTTGAGTGGGACCTGATGTACCTAGATGAAGGTGGACTCGTCTAGATCTTACATATGAAGTTTGTTGGAAGGTAACAGCTGATCTCGTGTTCCGAATATTAATGACACGACCGGGGACACAAATGATCTAAATGGAAAGTGGGAGTCCATGGGGCACTAATGTCATCCTAATGTTATTTTAATCACTAGGTAATCCTTGTTTATTCCAAACTTTAGGAAGCTTACAGTCTACCCACCTTAGAAGCTAAGTCATGTCTTAGGAAATGAGGTCAGAAGAAGTTTCAAAGTCCGGTATCGTACCTCGACTCTTGGTAATAAATAATAAGGTACGGCGCAACGAAATACGGTAGATATATCAAGTCAAGGATCGTTCCTCAATAAATGGAAAACGAGTGTGTACAAGACACTTGGTCGACAAAATAGAATGACCTACTCGTCTCCAGTATTCAAGAGTTATCGACGGGGTACCAACTCTAAGGTACATCATTTGAAAAGATTTCTAACAACTGAGTCGTGAATCTCTACACGGTTCAAGCCTGCCAGACTATTGTCACAAGAGCTGTAGTGATCATGTATTGCTGTTGACCACTGGTAGATCATAATATGACAGGACATTTAAGCTATGGTATTGGCTAAACTAGTGACGGTGGTGTTCCAACACTAGTTAGTCTTAATAATAAAATTACATAGCTAGGACAAACTGTTGGAAACCAATCTCGGAATGAGTGTCTACCATAGTTACGGTAAATGATTAGAGACTCACGACATTTGGTTTCTTGAGAATAGATAGTCTCCTAGGTTGGCATTTTGACTAAGGGTAAAACTCTACTCATTCTCAAATTCAGATGGCTAGAAGGTCCCAATAGTAGTTTGGGGTCGAGAGGAGAATGAGTAACTCAATCACATGGCTGGATGCGATAACTACCCTTGTGTATACAACTACCATAGCCATGGGGATACTCGGTACTCTCTACCAATTACGAGCTTCTGTCTTTCCAAATGAGTGAAAGACAAAAACAATAAAGAGTTCAAGAAAGATGTTACTGAATACATTCACGTGATCCAAAGGCGAACGTATAATCAAGAGGAATTGTCAAAGCAGTCGCGGATGGGATCCTAGATACCTATATATCTCCATCCACGTAGTGTAATTAAAGAAACGCAAACCAAATGCATCATGGTTGATCAGACCATAACACTGATTCTGATTAGACAATAAGTTAGTAGGCATCCCCACTAAACATATGTCTCGAATCAAGCTCGAGAAAGAGTGAGCTTGCAAAACTAAGCGTAACAGCAACGTTTGTTAAGATAGTCGAATACAATTATGCGAGAGTTTTGAAAGAAGGCACAAGTAGTTCGAGTTTTGTGAGAATCAAACCTTACCCTGTTCTTGCTTATACATTCTTCCTACTATCTTCTATCCACAAGGACTTGGTCAACTAATGGGTTATGACCTCTAACTTTTGTATTCTAGGTAAACCTATTAGTGTCATCAATTTCCTCGTCAATAAGTCACAAGGACTACAGAATGCTAGATCGGGAGACGTGCTACCCAACTTACAAAACTTCCACTAATATTGGCTTCGGATCTTATAGAACATACAGGGCACTGTCCTATCCTCTATGGTATCCCAAACTGTAATCATGTTTGAAGTCATTTCACCGCGGATTACGCCACGCCCGTATACTCTGGCTGTGGTACACCCTTGGTTTCGTAACTCAACATGATACAAATCGAACACTTCTTAACTCTATCCAATATTGGCTCAAGGGTATCTACGATCAAGAGAGGACCACTAGCCATAGTTTTGGCAATATCCTATCACCTATATTTTTTTTAAACTAATTTCAACTCTAAGGGTCATGCCTCGCCAGTGCGCTGCTGGCTGCAGTGAACCCTTAGTCTTCATATTTGAAATAAATGGCGACAGTGCGCTGCTGTCCTGCCATTATGAGTAACTACCATCCCTTTAACTAAATCTGTAAAATTCCTAGGCTTCTAGAGATTCAAACAAGTTGACTATGTAATAAGGCGTAATATTTGTCCTATCAGCCACAATCTTTAAAATAACAGATGTACAGGGAGGAACAAACTGAAGACAAAGAACTACAAACATTCTGGTATCTCTTCATGTGTATTCGAACCAGGGAGAAATTTTTTGGATCAGTCTACCTCGAGATTCGCATTTGAATAACCGAATCAGGAATTATAAACTATTCCCTTACGGCAAAATAGGATTTTAAATGGACAATTTAGACTAAGATATGGTGACGATATCCAAAGAGGTAAGAGAATGAATTGAATAATTCATCTAGTTAGTTCATTAATTCTAAGAAGCTCTGAATCACTAAGTGAATAATCTATCCACATTGGATCATACGTCCTATCAAGAGGCAATAGTGTACCTATGGAGATCTGGCAAACTAGAAAATTATAACTCCTTATCTAAATGCATGGCCTAGACTACCCATCGGTAAATTTGTAAGGGACTCCTAGCCCTAGTCATTCTCGTAAATTAAATTAATCCTAATTCGTGAATGAGCATTTCCTTGTCGCAGGCTCGCAATAATACGACTAACTTAAGTACTATCACGAGTTCGCATTATTGCGAAAACTGACTTGCATGGGCCACCACAAAACTTGTCACGACCCGTACCTTTTTTTTTTAAACGGATACGAAACGTATCCAAGCCAGCCTACGCCGCAGTGTCGACAGTAGAACGCTGTCACGACCATGAAGATCAAAATCACAAATATCTCATTCACATAATTAATTTAACTTACAATATTCATAAGTTTTATATTTGCAGGAAAAATATAAACTTGTACAAATATGGAATGACTACAACTCATCTATCTAGCTAGTCTCTAGGCTTTTGCTGCAAGTACCCCCTATCTCCCATGCTAAGTGAATCCGGCTAACCTAAAAATTGGTTTTCAGTCAAGAATGGAACGAGCACAATTCACTGAATGCAATTTCAAATAAAGAAAATGACTATAAAACAAGTTAGACATCAATCATGAGTTTTGAAAATAAACAGGAAATACAGAAAACCAATAGCAAATAAATAGACACAAAATACTTTCCCAACTGTTAGAAGTACCTTGATATGTGATCAGTCTGGGACACTACACCGCACGGTCTACGAGGTCTACTTACAAAAAATAAACACGGTCTACATGTCTACTTGCAGAAAAATAAACACGGTCTATAATGTCTACTTGCAGAAAATAACACGGTCTACAATGTCTACTTGCAGAAAAATAAACACGGTCTACAATGTCTACTTGCAAAAAATAAACACGGTCTACAATGTCTACTTGCAGAAAAATAAACACGGTCTACAAGGTCTACTGCATGAAAATAGACACGGTCTACAAGGTCTACTGCATGAAAATAAACACGGTCTACGTCGGATCACACATCTTGGTACTTCTCATTCCCGACTCAACAATTTATAATAGAGTATAAATTACATAACCAATGACTAATTAATGAAATATAGTAAAGATCAATATCGAAATGCAGACAATAAACTGTACGCCCCTGTTGTCCTTTGTTGTGAAATCGATAGTCTGAGCTACTCAATATGCCACATAGTCAAAACTCGTACACAGTTCCCAAAAGTTGAAATAAATATTACCAATGTTCTCAGAATAGTCAAAATAGCTAGGATCGCCTGTCCTTAAGTCCAATTTGGACATAGAGATAAAAAGGTAATTTTGGGCCAAAACGGGTCCGCCGTTGGACCCCTTTGCACCGAAAAGCGTGCCCAGAGTCAATGGTCTCTAAAATCGTCAAACTACATGTCTATGGATCCAGTTTTTCGATACAAACCCAACCTATGTCCTTAGTTTGATTTCGGCAGGCCGTGTACAAAATCGCCTATTGAGTTGGACCGTAGGGCCCACAAAATGGTAATTTTATCAACTGTCTCAAATCGAACCAAACATGGCATACAGGACCAAAAATGATACGGTCCTGCTGGCGTAAGTTTCATCTCGATCTGACTGACGCGTGCACAAAGTAATTGAAGTTTCTGCAAAGTGGTCGATACGGTAAATTTCGACGGATATGCATCAAATTCGTCGCGCACACCGACCAATTTGAATTCCGTCAAAGCCCACCGACCACGAAGCCGATATGCCCTTCGATGCTTTCATTCGCGACCACGTCGCCCGAAATGGCGGGACGCACGTCGTATCGAAGGATTTTGTGATTTTTAAAACAGATTTCGGTGAACTTCGGGATCGGATTTCTCGACACGTAGTCGATGATTTCCAAATCCACAAAAGGGTTGGAAGCCCTATATGTTGTCTAGGACTGCCTTCAAATAGATTTTCAAAACTGTCGATGGTTGGCTAAGAATTGCCTTCCAAATCAGCTTCGAAACTGTTTAAAACAGCGCATATCAACGCTGTTTTCGTCGATCTTTGGCTCAATTTTTTGAGCGATCCACAACTTCTTAATCCAAACTAATTGAAGGGGTTTCTAGCCCTGTAGGTTTTCTATGTGTAGGATCTTATAAATCAAAAAATAGTTGAACGAGGTGGGAGAAATTCACCTTGAAAATACCTGATTTCGGCCGCTGCTGCTGCCTTATTTCCGATGTCCGCGCACGCGCGGCTTGCACGTGCGCGGCCGTCCGCCGCCGGCCGGC
The DNA here is from genome assembly GCA_029216955.1 of Iris pallida. Taxonomy (NCBI): domain Eukaryota; kingdom Viridiplantae; phylum Streptophyta; class Magnoliopsida; order Asparagales; family Iridaceae; genus Iris; species Iris pallida. The sequence goes on along the minus strand of JANAVB010012341.1, from coordinate 16,082 downwards.
GGTGGCTTCGGCGGCTCACGGCCGCCTGGGCGGCGCGCCTGGGCCTGGGGTCGGGCGAAGATTTTAGGGTTTGGGTTTTGGTGTCTCCCTATGTATATATATATCGAGTATGCTGTGTTAACAGAACGGTTAGCCGAGAGTAATCAGGTTGGTCCCTTGTGTTGGGCCTGTGGCATCGACGAGTTGGGCTCGGGGTTGCTCATGTGCGGTTGCTTAGCTGTTGGGGAGCTGGGTTAGCCCAGGCCTGCTACTGTTTCTCTTTTTTTTTCTATATATATATATATATATAATATATATATATATATATTATATATATATATTATATATAGATATATATATATATATATTTATACATATATATATTCATATATATACACACATATATTTATACATGTATAATTATATATACATACACGTATACCCTTTTATATATCTATTTGTATAAATATATGCACAAATACTCCGTTATATATATATATATATATATTTATGTATACGTACACATACACTTATAATATATATATATATATATATATATATATATATATATATATATATATATATATATATATATATATATATATATATATATATATATATATATATATATATATATATATATATATATATATATATATATATATATATTATATACATACTCTCGTGTATAATATTTATATATTTACATATTTCCTTATTTGACAATCTGCATAAAATCTAAATACCTCAATACTTTTTACCAACTAGTGTAGGGCCTTTCTACCTAAGTATGAACACTTATACCATAATATTTATTTGACAAAATAATATAGCCAATAATAATAAAATAATATTATATAATAATATCGTCAATAAAATAATAATAAATACAACAAAATTTAATAAAACAATAAGGTGTATATATATACCATTAAGCGCAGTCTAATAATCCCCAAAATGTACAAAGACCCATTTTCATACAAGTGCCATTGAATATCAGCTCATAACATATTTATAATAATTTAATTATGAATACTTAGAAATATTATTAAATCATTAAAATGAAATACAGACCTTCATGCCACATTTTATCAACACGAATGTCATTGGATGTGTCGCATGACCTACGTGGGCTTGGGCTCAGTTCGGGTCCAGCCCGACTAAAATGGCACAACTGGTTTCCCTAAACTCAATAATATAATTATTAAATAAATAAATCTTCGGTAAGGGTTAAGTCACAACTTGGCCTGGTTTTCCTAGTTAGGACATCACTATGGCTCAGCCTTCCCTACCAGGGCTAATACACTAGCCAAGGCACGCCATGGCACTATCCGTACCACGATTTCTAGTCACCGTGTACTCCAAAACTCCATCATGGCTAAAATCATCTACCGTAATAATTAACTAAATAATTATTTATAAAATCTAAAAAAAATTCACCAATCAAATAAAATAAATAATAATAAAAATATTCCAATTTCTGGGAAGGGCAGCTACACTTGTGCCAGCCTAGTTTCAGTGTATAATTTTTGGGCGTATACAAGTTTACCCTCAAGAGACGGCCTGATATCTCTGTCCATACACTATAGGTGAGTTCTTTATAAAGAGTCATGGCATGAAGCATTGCGCTTCTCTGCAGTGCTACGCTGCTATGACATGGCTTAAAGCCGAGGCTTTACCCCACCTGGGTACCACATCGTAGTGTCATACTACTGTAGCATGAGGTCACAAGCCTTTTTATAGTGCCAAACTACCCAGCATGAAGTCTTGCGCTTCCGTGCGGTGTTACGTCGCTATGACATGGCTCGCGAAGCCGAGGCTTTACCCTACCTGGTACCTCTTCGTGGTGTCATGCCACTGTAACATGTCACCCCCAGTTTTCATGAACAGGGGTATTTTTGTCATTTTTCATTTTTGAATATTTTTGAAATTTATTTTATTATTTATGATATTGTTTTGGGGTTATTTGAGTCGGGTTCGAATTTCAACTCAATCCGACTTGTAACGGGGACCCGGGGTAGTTTTGACTAGTGGGACCCACACATTAGTTAGGCATGGCCCACATGATATTATTTTAGTTAGTGGTTAGACTAATATTTGTGGATAGGTTTAGTTAGATTAGAGATTTAATCATGACTAAAATAGCCTCAACCATTTACCCTTTTCTAATTTTAATTAGATAGATTAGTAGGGGCTTTTTAGAAATTCCTATAGGGGGACACCTAAGCTAATGTGGCCGGCCACCTATGAGGGGGGATAGGAATGAGTCTTGATATTTATTGTGACATCCAATTTTCCAGATGAGGGTAATTTTAAAATTTTGTAATTATAATTATTATTTATTGATATTTATTTTATATTATAATTTTTGGATATTTTTTAATCATTTTTTTAAACTATTTAAACCATGACTTGTAATTTTGGTATTTTGCTAGTGTAACACAAGAGACAGCTTGACCTAGAGCCTAACCATGTGATTGGGGGTATTTCATTTATCATTTCCAGTTTGAGGGTATTTTTGTCATTTTGAATTTAATTGAATTTAATATATATTATTTGGAATTTAATATATTATTAAGAATGGTGTGATTTAATATTATTTAATTCATTGCCTTGTAGTATGTTTAGCCCTAGACTAGATTTGACCTAACCTAGATTAGTCATAGCTAGTCTTAGCTAACCATGGTTAGTGTTAGTTAGTGTTAGTTAGATTTTGTTAGCCTTGGTTAAGTCATGACTAGATGGAACAACTAGGTCACAACTTGCCTAGTGTGAAACCTAGGCTTGTGAACCATTAAATTAGTTAGATTGATTTATAGCCGTTGATCACCCCAAAACCCTAACCCTAGCATTTATGGCCAGCCACCTTGGGTTCCACACCCTATTTAATGTCTCTTCCATCTAGGGCTAGCCTCCTTTAGAAAATTATAAAGTTGGAAAAATAGAGGTAAATCCCAATCTTCCCCAATCCATATCTTTTCCATTTCAACTCCTTTTTTCTTCAAATTTCTTGCAATAGGATCTAATCCCTGTGTATTTTCTGTCCATGTTGAGAAATTTCAGTAGAAGAACAATTTGGAGGAGTTTGGGTAGTAAGAGGAACACCCCTCTTTGGAGCTTTTTGAGCTATTTCACACACCTAGGTAATTCGTATTTCTCTCCATCAAATGGTGATTTCTAAGTATGAATAGGAAGCCCTAGGAGTACCCTAACTATTGGTATAGGTATTGCTAGGTTTCGTGTCCAATACGTGTCCGTATCGGACACGTATCAGTGGGCATGTCTAGGTGTTCGACGAAATGCCACAATGGGCATTTCGTTCTTGTTTGTTGTTTTTGTTTGAATAAGAAATTAGGGTTTGGCTTCGCTTGTTGATTTTTGTTGGACTGAGGTATTTTTTGTGTTGTGTCGTGTCGGAATGGACACGTGAACACGCTGTCTCCACACGCACAGCACACACGTAGCAGTCCCCTGCTACTCGGGGGCTATAACTCACTGGACATGCCACATGGATACGAGAAATTTGACACACAGGTCGGGGCTGACACTGAAATAAGGCTTCCCAAGTTTCATGAGTCCTCGTGTTGTGTCGGACACGCAGTTGCGAGTGCACTGGTCGTGCACTGTGTTGGTTCAGCCGACTTTTGGTCGCTGATACGTGTGTCGTGTCACTGGCACACATGTCATAGACCCAAATCAGGGTATCCACATCCTAGACCTAGACACACTCGACACTGGGACACAAGCTCAGGGTCTGTGTCGTGTCGTGTCACGTGCACGAGCCCAATGAACACGTACACGACGATATTTTTCCACTGTTCAGTTTCTGTTAATTCACTGTGTTTAATTCCAATTTAATTGTCTAATTAATGAGTTAAATTGCCATTTAATTTTCTCGACATGTGTATTAATCTCTGTTAGTTGATTTTACAAGTTGGATTGGGTTTTATTGAGAGAATGGAATATTAGATATTTGGTTTGGATTGTTGACTGATACTACATTGAACTTTCAATTCTAGGGACTTTAATCCCTATTAAATCTGATTTACTGATGTATTATGTGTCTTGATTGATCCTACATGAGTAATGGTTCATGTTAGATAGGTTTTATATGATATATTAAGTTTTGGATTCATTAATGAGAATTTGACATTGATTTTGGGCTTCGAAATGTATATGACTGATACTTTCAGCTTGGAATGATTCATTTCTTATTTCACTGTCAATTGTATATTAGGAACTGAGATTGATTTCCATTCCTCTCCTTAAACCAAATATTGAATGTTAATTCTATACATTGTATTGCTTCACTGATTGTTAGAATTCATAGGTGATTCGAATTCAAATTGGTTTATTAAACTGTCAATTCCTGTTTTCCAAGTTTCAACTAATTTGAATGATTTAGTCATGATTGATTCAATGTTGTGTGATCACTGTTAAGGATATGTGATGGGGTTGATGTATTAGAAAGGAAATTCACTGTTTGGTTTATTAGAACTGTCAAATGAATACATTGTTTAACTGCCATGCCACATTCCTAAAACCCTCACTGTTCATAGGTTTTACACTCACTGTTTTTTCCTATTCTCTAATATATCATAACACACACACACAGGTTACACTACACTGTCTCCATGCCACACAGTTTTTTATTTGTACACACAGGTTTTACACTATCACTCACTGTTCTAGGATTTTCACACACACACATGTCCTTAAACTCTTCTCACACCCTCATTCAAAGGAACACTACACCATGACACCCTCACACACCCTTGTATCACACTACCATATCACCCTCTATTGACACTTTGCTACACACACAGGAACACTACACTATGTACTCTCAACACACACACACATGAACACAAATGCATGATTGCCCTTTTTCCTATCCTTCTATGTATATGTTTTTTTTTTTTTTTTTTTTTTTTTTTTTTTTTTTTTTTTTTATCCTTCTATGTATATGTATATATACAAATGTATATATATATATATATATATATATATATATATATATATATATATATATATATATATATTTTATATATATATATATATATATAATATATATATATATATATATATATATATATATATATATATATATATATATATATGTGAGATGCACATATTCATGTGGCCTATATATTTATAATGTGTGTAATATATTATATTAGAGATATATATTGATATGTGTATATGTGATATGTGGTTGGCATATAGGCATGATATAGCCTATAGCCTAGGGCTCATTGCCTATAGGTGTGACTGTATGCCTAGTGAGTGTCTAGTTAGACTAGTATAGCCTTGATTAGACTTAGAATGGATAGTTGACCTAGTCTGACTTCTAGGGTTGACCAAAGTTGACCAAAAGTTGACTTTGGTCTAGATTGACCTAGATTCATATATAGATGCATTGTAGCAGTCTGATATATTATTTTAGACTTATAGTGACTTGTACTGTTCTATAGGAGACAGACACCACTCCTCGGACAGTAGATACTCTACAGATACTCTGGATACAGGCGAGTACATTCTCTGATCATTTCATATCATGCTTAGGAGTATATTTCCTGCTTTAGATTACTTCACATGATGCTGACACGTTGGAAACACGGATTAGTACTATATGGATCTTGTCGTGCGATGTTATCCCCTTAGCGGATACATCGGGTATTTCGTGTTCGTGTACTTTATCATGAGCATCGTGTACTCCTTGTGTTCGTGCTTTTCGTGTGCAAATCGTGTATACTCATGTGCTCACATGATCTTCGTGTGTGACTATACTTAGTGTACGATAACATAACTTGGCTAGATCCTTGTATATTGATTGGGACGGGGGAGTAGAAGTGGTTATGTAATCAATCCAGTAGATTACTCATGTGCAACCTCTTTAGATTACTCCTGTGCAACATCGTGCCGTTTATATAACCATCTTGTGCTCTGAATCACTAGTCACTGATAGTTCTCTATATATTGTAGCTATTTACTTATAGTCTCTCTTTTTACATCATGTTGTTCTTCAGTTTCCTGTATCTTACTCTCTAGCATGTTTATATTTCCTAACCTATTATGATTTTGTTGAGATGTACTGTGCTCGCTCCTGTCCTAACTGGACCTGTTGAAAATATTACAGAGGACGAGGCTGAGACGTTCTGCCCTACGTATTACGGTGCGACCCTAGAGGATTGCTGTGACTTGGACCAGCAGCAGGACCCACTAGCAGTTGATGACACTCCCCTAGATTAGGATGTCTTTATTATCTTTTCTGGATTACTGTATTGAGATTTTGAGATGTTATTTGGGATATATACTTATTTAGACACTTAGACTTATCTGGATTGTATTCTCTGTGGATTTCATTCTTATCTATCTATCTATCTATCTTTTATCATGCTCTACCTTAGATGTGATTGAGACTGTATTGCTATGTCACCTCCATTCAGAGTGTATATACTGTATATGTACCTTTATATTGTTAGATGGTGACCTAGGACAACGTTCTACCACCGACACTGCGGCGTAGGTTGGACGTACCCACGTCTCGTGTCCTTACTCTAGGGTGCGGGTCGTGACACATTTTTAGTGGTGACCCATGCTGGTCAGGTTTATGTAGTGGTATTCGAACTAGAGTATCACTACAGCCTGCAGTAGGATTAGGATATTTTTGAGGGTACTCAATCATACTAGGAAAAACTCCTTATCATATTCCTTTTATCTAAATTTGCTACTTATCATCTTCCCTTGAATTTTTAACCGTCCTTTGATATTTTGACTCATTCTCAGTAATTGGTTCTTGTTTGATCTGTATCTCCAGGATGGTGAGACACGATCGCATCGCTCTGGCCCAGCAGACGCTGGTGAGAGGTCTACCACCCCTCGCCCGATTGAGGACGCTGGGACCACAACACCTTATGTTTCTACTCATGTAGGAGCGTTTACAGCTTTTGGGAGTGTACCTCCACCTGTCCGGAGGTCTTCACCCGTCATTCCGGATACATTCCAGCAGCAGTTACCTTCAGGGGCAGTGGCTCAGATGTTTACCCTTTTCCAGCAATTCCTGGAGACTCAACAGCAGATACAGTAGAGTCAGTCTGCTGATCTCCGACAGAGCGTACACGATACCCACCAGTTGGTCAGGGCGACAGTAGAGCTGGTTGCTGCTCGGCCACTGGGAGGCCAGATTCAGCATCAGTATCAGTAGAGGCCTGTTCAGCAGCACCTTCAGGGTCAGAGACGTGCATATTTCCACATGCATCCAGACAGCAGCAGGATGCTAGGTGTAACTTCTACAAGAAGGCAGACCATGGGTGGAACGACTGCAGGATGAGGCTTGGCAGGTGTTTACTTTGTGGTTCAGCGGAGCATCGGTGTAGGGAGTGTCCCAGGAGCCAGACAACAATGACTCAGAGAGGGCTCTGGTGAGCCAGCAGGAGGGATTACCCTTTCAGACTCAGCCACAGAGATTCGCACAGCATCAGGCTGGAGGAGGCCAGCAGGGGCGAGCTTACGCTTTGGCAGCTGAGAGTGCAGGCAGTAGGAGAGCTTATCGCAGGTTCTGTCCATCTCCATTTCGTTCTTTGCCATATTTTAACCATCTTGAAATTCAGTTCCAACAGATCTTGCTTATCGTTTTTGTTCGTAGATAAAACTGATTCTTGGTATTCATTGTCGATTTAATTTTTTGCCAAGATAAATCATATGGGCTAGGTCACCTCAGTTATGGGATCTAGAATCTTCGATAGTCGTGTTAGCTGGCATAGTGAGGACATATAGTCAGATTTAGGACGTATTTCTCGGGTGTAGGAATTTAAGGTTTTCGCTGCCAAGCATGCGACAATGCAAAAATTTTAAATACCATGATTCTAGAGGTATGTGCCTTAGTCAAGGACTCTGTGATTATCGTAGCCTTGCTCACTAGCATGACGAAGACTCTGAGTAACATAATTTTGGACAGACGCATATGATTATCAGATTATATCTTGAGAAGGTTTTTAAACATATCATCTCTATCATACCCTTCTGTTATTTTAAAATTTTATTCCATCAAATAACTTAGGAGTAGGAATATTTAGTTGTAGAGCTTATTCATATGTAGTTCTTTCATAGTATAATGATGTGATGACTTGTAGAGTGTCAGTACCCTAGAGATGATAGTTAGTATTGGTATTAGAATAGTAACCCATTGTAGATGATTTCCCTGTTATTTATAATACCAACCAGTTTACATATAGGATGTTAGTATGCCTTACAGCCTTCATGATTGTTATTACTTTCCTTACCTTTTTCCAGTGAGACACCCATGACCAGAGCCTGTCCTTGAGTATAGTTGCAGTTCACCTAAGACTGAGAGGTCTATATATACATATAGATTGCATATGGTATTGGCATATGGGATATGGGTTTGGTTGGTACCTATAGGTCATTGTTGTATAGGATTACTGACAAGTTATTTAGCCTATATTTGGTTCAGTTTTCTATTTTAGTTAATTTCTCTTTGTGTGGAGTTCAGTTATGTTTGATCAACCTTTATAGGCAGTATGTAGACCCTTCACTAGATACCCTGTCCCCTTGGTTCAGACTTGTACAAGTTGTTCACTGCACTCAAATTTTATTACCTACCATGTTGTATCATAGGTTTCACTTGACCATAGTTCAGACCCCAATTATTGACTCACCAATATAAGCATCAACCCCTTACCATATTCTGCATATCTGGAGAGTTAGTATCATGCATACTAGAGGCCTGTACTCACCACTTGAGATAGTTTACTGTTCTGTCCCAGTACACCTTACAATATCTGACCCCTTCATTGGAGTGCTAGGCATGTGGTAGGGAGTGTGTGTTTTTAGACCCTGAATAGAGTTGAGGTGATGAGGGTTAATATATATATAGTTGTATATATATGTAATATATTTTGATTGGTACGTAGCCTGCACTTATTTGCAGTATACTGCCTATTACATTCCCTGTACACCAGTCTGGTTCACTTCTTCAGACCACTGTCCTGTATGTAGTTAGTTCAGCCAGATATAGAGGAGAGACCAGGTTGATCTAGAGGCATATTTCAGTCACCATGTAGGTTTTCTTTCACTTTGACTATACAAGTGGACCAAAATGTCCTATCCTTTAGCTCATAATTTCAGTCTCCTTAGCATCATTTTCTTTTGCCTCCACTGATGATGCAAACCATTCATCCTTAGCCTAAATTCTAAGCATCTGTTCAGTCACTTATAAGTTTAGTCTACTTTAACCCTTGGTTGATCAGTCATATATATATATATATATATATATATATATATATATATATATATATATATATATATATATATATATATATATTTTTTTTTTTTTTTATGGTGTCCGGGCATCCGCGCACTAGCCCGTGGCAACGCCACCCAGCCGGCTAGTGCGGGAGGGGGGCTCGATCCCGGGTCTCCCCGCCGAGAGCCCCCCCCTCGTGCCACTTGCGCTACGAGCGCCGGACATATATATATATATATATATATATATATATATATATATATATATATATATATTTTTATATATATATATATATTTATATATATATATATATATATATATATATATATATATATATATATATATATATATTATATATATATATATATATATATATATATATATATATATGATATACATAGGATATATGTAAAAAAAAAAAAAAAATATATATATATATATATAGATGATATACATAGGATATATGTAAAAAAAAAAAAAATATATATATATATATATATATATTATATATATATATATATATATATATATATATATATATATATATATATATATATATAGATGATATACATAGGATATATGTGACGGGTTGTTATTCTTGAGCATATATATATATATATATGTGGTATTTGGGATTGGTGTGCTCAGCTTGTAGGTACTTAGTTATGGGTGACTTGATAGGATTGGAAAGTTAAGAGCTAGCCTATTATAGAGTTTCGCTTTTTGCTAAATTCTAGTTGCCAACACTTAGGTAGCTAGTATAGGTAAAATCCTAAGAAGTTAACCAGCTGATGACCAAGTACTTGGATGTTGAGAAATTGACTAGTGATTGACCATTGGCTATGTTTGACCTAGAAGGGGGTGCGATCATCTTAATTTCGAGGACAAAATTTTTCTAAGGTGGGTAGGATTGCAACACCGAGTTTCCAGATGAGGATAATTTTGAAATTTTGTAATTATAATTATTATTTATTGATTTTTATTTTATATTATGATTTTTGATGATTTTTTAATTATTTTTTTAAACTATTTAAACCATGACTTGTAATTTTGGTATTTTGCTAGTGTAACACTAGAGACAGCTTGACCTAGAGCATAACCATGTGATTAGGGTGTTTCATTTATCATTTTCAGTTTGAGAGTATTTTTTTCATTTTGAATTTAATATATATTATTTGGAATTTAATATATCATTAAGAATGGTGTGATTTTAATATTATTTAATTCATTGCCTTGTAGTGTGTTTAGCCCTAGACTAGATTTGACCTAACCTAGATTAGTCATAGCTAGTCTTAGCTAACCATGGTTAGTGTTAGTTAGTGTTAGTTAGAATTTGTTAGCCTTGGTTAAGTCATGACTAGATGGAACAACTAGGTCACAACTTGACTAGTGTGAAACCTAGGCTTGTGAACCATTGAATTAGTTAGATTGATTTATAGCCGTTGATCACCCCAAAACCCTAACCCTAGAATTTATGGCCAGCTATCTTGGGTTCCACACCCTATTTAATGCCTCTTCCATCTAGGGTTAGCCTCCTTTAGGAAATTATCAAGTTGAAAAAATAGAGGTAAATCCCAATCTTCCCCCAATCATATCTTTTCCATTTCAACTCCTTTTTCCTTCAAATTTCTTGCAATAGGATCTAATCCCTATGTATTTTCTGTCCATGGTGAGAAACTTCAGTGGAGGAACAATTTGGAGGAGTTTGGGTAGCAAGAGGAACACCCCTCTTTGGAGTTTTTTGAGCTATTTCACACACCTAGGTAATTCGTATTTTTCTCCATCAAATGGTGATTTCTAAGCATGAATAGGAAGCCCTAGGAGTACCCTAACTATTGGTATAGGTATTGCTAGGTTTCGTGTCCAATACGTGTGCGTATCGGACACGTATCAGTGGGCATGTCTAGGTGTTCGACGAAATGCCACAATGGGCATTTCGTTCTTGTTTGCTATTTTTGTTTGAATAAGAAATTAGGGTTGGCTTCGCTTATTGATTTCTGTTGGACTGAGGTGTTGTTCGTGTTGTGTCGTGTCGGAATGGACACGTGAACACGCTGTCTCCACACGTACAGCACACGCGTAGCAGTCCCCTGCTACTCGGGGGCCATAACTCACTGGACACGCCACGTGGAAACGAGAAATTTGACACACAGGTCGGGGCTGACACTGACACAAGGGACCCCAAGTTTTATGAGTCCTCGTGTCGTGTCGGACACGCAATTGCGAGTGCAACTGGTCGTGCACTGTGTTGGTTCAGCCGACTTTTGGCCGCTGATACGTGTGTCGTGTCACTGTCACACATGTCGTAGACCCAAATCAGGGTGTCCACATCCTAGACCTAGACACACTCGACACTGGGACACAAGCTCAGGGTCTGTGTCGTGTTGTGTCACGTGCACGAGCCCAATGAACACGTGTACGAGGCTATTTTTTCTACTGTTCAGTTCCTGTTAATTCACTGTGTTTAATTCCAGTTTAATTGTCTAATTAATGAGTTAAATTGCCATTTAATTTCCTGGACATGTGTATTAATCTCTGTTAGTTGATTTTACAAGTTGGATTGGGTTTTATTGAGAGAATAGAATATTAGATATGTGGTTTGGACTGTCGACTGATACTACATTGAACTTTCAATTCTAGGGACTTTAATCCCTATTAAATATGATTTAAATTGATGTATTATGTGTCTTGATTGATCCTACATGAGTAATGGTTCATGTTAGATAGGTTTTATATGATAGATTAAGTTTTGGATTCATTAATGAGAATTTGACATTGAGTTTGGGCTTCAAAATGTATATGACTGGTACTTTCAGCTTGGAATGATTCATTTCTTATTTCACTGTCAATTGTATATTAGGAACTGAGATTGATTTCCATTCCTCTCCTTAAACCAAATATTGAATGTTAATTCTATACATTGTATTGCTTCACTGATTGTTAGAATTCATAGGTGATTCGAATTCAAATTGGTTTATTAAACTGTCAATTCCTGTTTTCCCAGTTTCAACTAATTTGAATGATTTAGTCATGATTATTCAATGTTGTGTGATCACTGTTAAGGATATGTGATGGGGTTGATGTATTAGAAAGAAAATTCACTGTTTGGTTTATTAGAACTGTCAAATGAATACATTGTTTAACTGCCATGCCACATTCCTAAAACCCTCACTGTTCACAGGTTTTACACTCACTGTTTTTCCTATTCTCTAATATATCATAACACACACACACAGGTTACACTACACTGTCTCCATGCCACATTGTTTTTATTTGTACACACACAGGTTTTACACTATCACTCACTGTTCTAGGATTTTCACACACACGTCCTTAAACTCTTCTCACACCCTCATTCACAGGAACACTACACCATGACACCCTCACACACCCTTGTATCACACTACGATATCACCCTCTATTGACACTTTGCTACACACACAGGAACACTACACTATGTACTCTCAACACACACACACACACACATGAACACAAATGCATGATTGCCCTTTTTCCTATCCTTCTATGTATATGTATATATATATTTTTTATTTTTTTTATTTTTTATTTATATATATATATATATATATATATATATATATATATATATATATATATATTATATATATATATATATATATATATATATATATATATATATATATGTGTGTGTGTGTGTGTGTGTGTGTGTGTGTGTGTGTGTGAGATGCACATATTCATGTGGCCTATATATTTATAATGTGTGTACTATATTATATTAGATATATATTGATATGTGTATATGTGATCTGTGGTTGGTATATAGGCATGATATAGCCTATAGCCTAGGGCTCATGGCCTATGGGTGTGACTGTATGCCTAGTGAGTGTCTAGTTAGACTAGTGTAGCCTTGATTAGACTTAGAATGGATAGTTGACCTAGTCTGACTTCTAGGGTTGACCAGAGTTGACCAAGAGTTGACTTTGGTCTAGATTGACCTAGATTCATATATAGATGTATTGTAGCAGTCTGATATATCATTTTAGACTTATAGTGACTTGTACTGTTCTATAGGAGACATACACCAATCCTCGGACAGTAGATACTCTACAGATACTCAGGATACAGGCGAGTACATTCTCTGATCATTTTATATCATGCTTAGGAGTATATTTTTTGCTTTAGATTACTTTACATGATGCTGACACGTTGGAAACACGGATTAGTACTATATGGATCTTGTCGTGCGATGTTATCCCTTAGTGGATACATCGGGTATTTCGTGTTCGTGTACTTTATCATGAGCATCGTGTACTCCTTGTGTTCATGCTTTTCGTGTGCAAATCATATGAAATCGTGTATACTCATGTGCTCACATGATCTTCGTGTGCGACTATACTTCGTGTACGATAACTTAACTTGGCTAGATCCTTGTGTATTGATTGGGGCGGGGGAGTAGAAGTGGTTATGTAATCAATCCAGTAGATTACTCGTGTGCAACCTCTTTAGATTACTCGTGTGCAACATCGTGCCGTTTACATAACCATCTTGTACTCTGAATCACTAGTCACTGATAGTTCTCTATATATTGTAGCTATTTACTTACAGTCTCCCTTTTTACATCATGTTGTTCTTCAGTTTCCTATATCTTACTCTCTAGCATGTTTATATTTCCTAACCTGTTATGATTTTGTTAAGATGTACTGTGCTCGCTCTTGTCCTGACTGGACCTTTTGAAAATATTATAGAGGACGAGGCTGAGGCGTTCTTCCCTACGTATTACGGTACGACCCTAGAGGATTGCTGTGACTTGGACTAGCAGCAGGACCCACTAGCAGTTGATGACACTCCCCTAGATTAGGATGTCTTTATTATCTTTTCTGGATTACTGTATTGAGATTCTGAGATGTTATTTGGGATATGTACTTATTTCGACACTTAGACTTATCTGGATTGTATTCTCTGTGGATTTCATTCTTATCTATCTATCTATCTATCTATCTATCTATCTTTTATCATGCTCTACCTTAGATGTGATTGAGACTGTATTGCTATGTCACCTCCATTCAGAGTGTATATACTATACATATACCTTTATATGGTTAGATGTTGACCTAGGACAGCGTTCTACCACCGACACTGCGGCGTAGGCTAGACGTACCCACGTCTTATGCCCTTACTCTAGGGTACGGGTCATGACATTTATCCATCCATTTTCTCTCTCTTGTTCTTCCCCAAATTTTAGAGAAGGGTTCCTATTGATTTCTCCATCAAATCAATTCATTCCTCCACCCAATCTTCTTCTTTCCTTCTCTACTCAAGCAAAGGAAGGAGCTAGTCAAGTTTGGAAGGATTCGGAGCTCATTCGTGTCCATTTGGAGATTCCTACGTGTCGGTGTCATATCAGGAGAGTTTTTCCTATATTCGATCTACCGGGAGGTATAAATCTCTTCTCTACATCATTTCTTCATGCATATAGGATTATTTTAGACCCATAGGAATGACCCCCATGGTTGTATCTCCATTTGTGTCCATTTCGTGTCCATTTGAAGACTTCTAGGTGTATCCTTTGTGTGGTATTCTGTCCTAGTAGGAAATCCCTATTTTGGACACTCGTAATTATACATATATTGTGTGAATGATTTTAATTAGATTTAATCACAGATTTTATATTATTAGAGAATGTTGTTCTTAGTGTGTTCTTCATGTATCTTATTGTATCATATTATATTTATCTATATGTATGTATATATATTTATATATGTATATTAATGTCTATATATATATATATATATATATATATATATATATATATATATATATATATATATTTTATATATATATATAGATATATATATATATATATATATATATATATATATATATATATATATATATATATATATATAGACATTAATATATATATAGACATTAATATATATATATATATATATATATATATATATATATATATATATATATATATATATATATATTCTTTAATATATATATTAATGTCTATATAATATATATATATATATATATTTATATATATAGACATTAATATATATATTAAAGAATATATCTATATATATATATATAGCTATATATATATATATATATATATATTGTATCTTATTATATACGTACATATATGGGTGTTTTATTGTGTCTTTATTTTGTGTTTGTGGGGATTTCGGGCAAGGAGGGTATGGAGAGAGTGGTGGAGTTGGTTTGGGGGGTGTGTGTGTGTGTTTGTATTAGAGAGTGGCAAGGGGAGTGATACTGCTGTCAACACAGCAGCAGTAGGAGCATCAGTCTCCCCCCCCCCCACAGGGGACTGATTTGGTAAGGAACAGTCCCCACACAGGGGACTGTTGAAGCTGCTTAGGCAGCAGCTTAGGAGGGGGATTAGCCCCCTTAGTTGGCCTATAGATGAGCTGCTTAGCAGCAGTTTGTTGGGGGCCAAATTAGCCCGCATGGACCAGCCTTAGCAGCCCCCACTTGACAGCCTATAGGACCCTCCAAACCAGTCCACTTTGACAGCCCATTTAACCCTATATCAGCCCTATATTTAACCCATTTGGACATCCATAGGACAGCCATTTCCAGTCCCATTCCAGCCCCCATATGCCCATATTGACCCCTCAATGTGTGAGCTATATGTGTATATGTGTGTGAGCTATATGTGTATATGTGTGTGAGCCTAGGGGTGAGCCTATAGGTGAGCCTATGAGTGAGCCTAAGTGTGGTGCTATATGTGACCATATGTGAGTGAGTGAATGAGTATTGTGCATGTATCATAGATGGACTAGATGTCTAGGAAACCCATATTTCTTGGTAGGTAAACCCTAGA
>JANAVB010012340.1:0-14936 GCA_029216955.1 Iris pallida | reverse complement strand
ACAGGAATACCTAGAGGAAGGTGGACTCGTCTAGATCTTCTTGGTGAAATTTGTTGGAAGGTAATAGTTGGTCTCGTGCTCTGATTATTAATGACACGGCCGAGAACTCAAAATGATCTAAATGGAAAGTGGGAGTCCATGGGACACTAATTATCACCCTAATGGAAATTATTATATCAATCGGTAATCCTCGTATATCCTAAATTTTTAGAAGCTTACAGTCTACCCCCTTAGAAGCTAGGACTGGTTTTAGGAATAATGAGTTAGAAGAATTTCAAAGTCCGGATTGTGCCTCGACTCTTGTTAAATAAGAATATGGCACGGCGTAACGGAATACGGTAGATATGAGTCAACTCAAGGATCGTTCCTCAATAAATGGAAAACGAGTGTGTACAATGACACATGGTCGATAAAATAGAATGATCTACTTGTCCATAGTATACAAGAGTTATCGATAGGGTAACCAACTCTAAGACACATCCTACGAAAAGATTTCTAACAACTGAGTCGTGAGTTTCTATTTGTGTCAAACCTGCCAGACTATTTTCACAAGGGTTCTAGTTAAACCCAGCTTCAAACAATTGATTAGAGGCTCACAACATTTGGTCTCTTGAGAATAGGTAGTCTCCTAGGTTGGCATTGTGACCAATGGTAAACCCTAATCATTCTCAAATTCAGATGGCTAGGGGTTCCAGTAGTAGTTTGAGGGTCGGGAGGAGAATGAGTAACTCAAGGCAAGGTTCTAGTCACATGGCTGGCCGATGGTAGCTACACTTGCGTATACAACTATCGTAGCCATGGGAAAATGCTGTATCTATCTATCAAATACGAACATTCGTCTTTCCAATTAGTGAAAGACAAAAGCAATAAGGAGTTCAGGAAAGATGTCATCGAATACAATTACGTGATTCAAGGGCGAATGTATAATTCAAAAGGAATTGTCAAAGCAGTCGCGGATGAGATCCTAGATACATCTACATCTCAATCCACGTAGGTTAATCAGAGGGAGAGCGAACCGGGTGCACTACGGTTGATCAGACCGTAATACATCGATTCTGATTAGACAATATGTCAGTGGGCGTCCCCAATAAATATATGTCTTGAATCAAGCTCGATAAAGAGTGAGCTTGCAAAACTAGGCTACGATAGCAACTTTGGTCAAAATAGTCAAATTACAAGTATACAAGATTTTTGAAAGAAGGCACAAGTAGTTCGAGTTTTGTGAGAATAAAAAAATTACCAGGTGGTCTTGCTTACACGGTCATCCTACTATCTTCTTATCCACAAAGCCTTGGTCGACTAATGGGTTATGGACTTCTAGATTCCATATTCTAGGTAAACCTATTAGCGTCAATCAATATCCTCATCAATAGGTCACAAGGACCACGGAATGCTAGATCGGGAGACGTGCTATCCAACTTACAAAACTTCCACTAATATTTGCTTCGGGTCTCATGGGACATACTGGTATTGTCCTATCCTCCATAGTATCCTAAACCTGTAATCACGTTTGAAGCCATTTCACCGAGAGTTATGCCTCGCCCGTATACTCGGGCTGTGGTAAACCCTTGGATTCGTGATTTCAGGGTGATATGCTATTCGATACTCTACCTTATATTGACACAAGGGTTACGGTCAAAAGAGGACCTCTAGCCATAGTTTTAGTAACATTCTATAACCTGTATATCCTTAGACTAATTTCAACTCTAGGGGTCGTGCCTTGCCAGTGCGCTGCTGGCTGCAGGGAATCTAGAGTCTTCATAATTTAAATAAATGGCGACAGTGCGCTGCTGTCCTGCCATTATGAGTTAACTAACATTCCTTTAACTACATTTGTAAAAATCCATGAGCTCCTAGAGATTCAAACAAGTTGCCTATGAAATAAAGCGTAAGCATTTGTCCTATCAGTCACAACCCTTAAGATAAAAGATTGAACAGGGGGAAATAACTGAGGACAAAAGGAATACAAACATTCTAACTCTTCCATGTGTATTCAAGCCTCTGAGGGACAAACTTGAATCGAAACTAACTCGAGGTCCGTATATGGATAACAAAATCAGAACTTTATAAAATAATGATTCTTAGGGCAACTAGCAATTATATAGATAATTCGGCTAGGATATGGGGATGATATCTAAGAGGCAAAGAGAATGAATTGAACAATTCATCAAGGTTAGATCATTACTCTAGGAAACTCTGCCTCACCAAGTGAATAATCTATCCACATTGGATCATATCGTCCTATCAAGAGGTAATAGTGTAACTATGGGGATCTGACAAGGTATCAAAATTAATAACCCTCATCCTAAATTGCATGGCCTAGACTACCCATCGGTAAATTTGTATAAGGGACTCCTAGTCCTGGTCATTCACTTAAATTAAATTAATCTTAATTCGTGAATGAGCATTTCCTTGTCGCAGGCTCGCAATAGTACAACTAACTTAAGTACCATCACGAGTTCGCATGATTTGCGAAACCTGACCTGCATGGGCCACCACAAAAACTTGTCACGACCCGCACCCGTTTTTTTTTTTAAACGGATACGAGACGTGTCCAAGCCAGCCTACACCGCAGTGTCGGCGGTAGAACGCTGTCACGGCCATGAAGATCAAAATCACAAATAATGCTCATTCACATAATTAATTTAACTTACATTGATCACAAGTTTTACATTTGTAGAAAAATATAAACTTGTACAAATAAATGAATGACTACAACGCAACTATCTAGCTAGTCTCTAGGCTTTTGTCTGCATGCAAGTATTCCCGTCACTCCCCAAGCTAAGTGAATCAACGGCTAACCTGAAAATGTTGGTTTCCAGTCAGGAATGGAACGAGCACAATTCACTGAATGCAATTTCAAATAAAGAAAATGACTATACAACAGAGGTTAGACATCAATTACATGTTTTTGAAAATAAACAGGAAATACAGAAAACCAATAGCAAATAAATAGACACAAAATACTTTTCCCAACTGTTAGAAGTACCTTTGATATGTGATCGGTCTCGGAACAATTATGCGACACGGTCTACACGGCCTAAAGTTACACGATCTACAGTTACACGGTCTACAGTTACACGATCTACAGAAAATATTGTAATAAAGAAGCATTGTCTACAAATAGAAATCACGATATACACAGTTTAAATACAATAATAATCACGGTCTACACTGTCTACTTTGTAATAAATAAATCAATGTCTATACTGTCTACTTTGCAATAAATAAATCACTGTCTACACTGTCTACAAGAAATAAATGCAATAATAAACACGGTCTACACGGTCTAAGGTCAGATCACACATCCTTGGTACTTCTCATTCCCGACTCAACAATTTATAATAGAAAATAATCACATAACCAATGGCCAATCAATGAAATATAGTGAAAATCAATATCGAAATGCAGACAATAAACTGTACTCGCCTGTGGTCCTGTGCTGGTGAAACCGATAATCTGAGCCACTCAGTATGCCACAATAGTCAAAACCCATACAACAGTCCCCGGGAGCTGAAATAAACATTACCAATGTTCTTAGAATCATCAAATTAGCTAGGATCGCCTGTCCTTAAGTCTAATTCTGGACACAGGGACAAAACGGTAATTTTGGGCCAAAACGATGTCCGTCGTTGGACCCACTTTGCATCGAAAAGCGTGCCAGAGTCAACGGTCTCTAAAGTCGTCAAATTATATGTCTACGGATTCAGTTTTCCGATTCGAACCCAACCGTATGTCCAGAGTTGGATTCCGGCAGGCCGTGCACAAAATCGCCCGTTGAATTGGACCGTGGGGCCCGCAAAACGGCGATCCAATCAACTGTCTCAGAATCGAACCAAACTTGGCATACAGGACCAGAAAAACGATACGGTCCTGTTGGCGCAAGTTTTGTCTCGATCTGATGAGCGTGCACAAACTAATTGGAAAATTTGCACAGAGGTCGATACAGCAAATTTCGACGGATACGCATCAAATTCGTCGCACACACGCGACCAATTTGAATTCTGTCAAAGCCCACACGACCATGAAGCCGATACGCAGCTTTTGATGCTTTCGGTTCGCGACCACGTCGCCCGGATTGGCGGGACGCACGTTGTATCGAGAGATTTTTCCTAATTTTTAATATTTAAAACAGAATTTTCGAAATCTTTGGGGACTGTTCATTCGGCACACATTGCACGAATACAGAAACGAAAAGAAGGGTTTCCATCTCCTATATATTGTCTATAGGTGTCTTCAAATGGAATTTCGAAATCGTACATGAATTGGGATGAAACTGTCTGCGAACTAGAGTAGTCGGACTGGTTTAGGTGTCCCGTTTCGACAGGTTTTTTGATGACTTCAACTCGATTTCTCTCGAGTTTCGTGTCACTAGAATTTAAACTATTTAAGAGGATTTTAAGAGGGTTATATCCAGATTGTATCCGAGCAATTGGTTCGGGAATTCGACGAACGATGGTGGAGAAAACGCAACCCGAAGTTGCACCTTTTGCCCACTGCTGCTGTCACTTCCGTTCGCACGCACGCGCCTGTGCACGCTGTGGCGGCTTGGCCGGCCGACTCCGGCGCTCGCGCGGCTGTGCGCGGCCGTGAGGGAGCCGCCCAGGTGGCTGGGGGTCGTGGAGATGTTGAGGGATTAGGGTTTTATGAAAATTCTCACAGGTCTTATACTAGCGGAAGGGGGTCGGCAAGCTGCTCGGGTTCTGGGGTGTTTGGGCTCGGGAAAGCTGGGTTTTTCTTTGGGGTGTGTTCTAGTTACGGGCCAGTGGCCTGCTGACCCGGATGGGCTAGGCTGGAATTTCCTGTTTTCTTCTCTTTTCTCATTTTATTCTTATTCCTATTTTATCAATCATTATATATATGTGTTCATAGCTATATATACACGTATATGTATACATACATATACGTATTTCTATATATACACATACACACCTTATATATAATATATTCACATATATTTACACATATACATTTATATATATATATATATACACCTATATGCATATACACCCATAAATATATTATCTATATGTATATATTTATTTATCTATGTATGTATTTATTTACTTATATAGTATTTCCATAAATCTAACTAAGACCTCTATATTATCTATTCCTAAATGACTATATAATAATATTTATTTGACAAAAATAATATAACCATTAATAATAAAATATTATTATATAATAATAACCTCAATAATATCGATCAATAAAAACAATAATAATATTAGTAAAAATAACGAAATAAAATATCCAATAATCGGCATTGCATCTACTTAAAATATGCCTACATGGAATCTTTGTGTACACTAGATGCATATATGGGCTTGGGCTCAGTTCGAGTCCAGTTTGACTAGTTTGGTACAACCGGGTCTCCTAAACGTCAAATAGTATTAATAATGAATAATTAAACTATTTATAACGGTCATGTCACAACTTGGCCTAGTTTTCCTGGTTAGGACATCACTATGGCTCAGCCTTTCCTATCAGGGCTAATACACTAGTCAAAGCACGCCACTGCACTATCCATACCATAATTCCTAGCCGTCTTGTACTTCAAAACTTCACCATGTTTAAATTCATCTACCGTAATAATTAACTAAATAATTATCTATAAAATTCTAAAAGTCACCATTTAATCCAAATAAATAAATAAAATATATTATCAACATTCCGGGAAGAGGGGTTACAGACTCAGGTTATGAAAATTGGTGGACACGTTCTCCTAGTGACTGACACGACACCTACAAAGTTTCATGGGTTCTCGTTTAGTGTGCACGAAGAAAATTGACTTGCACTGGTCCTAGCCTGACCTGAGCGCGCGTGAGAATCGCGTCGGATACGCGTCTCGTGCACGTGA
The DNA here is from genome assembly GCA_029216955.1 of Iris pallida. Taxonomy (NCBI): domain Eukaryota; kingdom Viridiplantae; phylum Streptophyta; class Magnoliopsida; order Asparagales; family Iridaceae; genus Iris; species Iris pallida. The sequence continues at coordinate 9,073 of JANAVB010012340.1, read as the reverse complement.
CACGAGTCACGTGGACACGGTGCAGGCTGTGGGACACGCTCCCCTATCCTAGGCGAACCCTAGGACACGAGCACGAGCCCTCTAGTGTCGATTTTCCTCGTGGAGGACTAATCTAGGCCTGAGAACTCTAGCTCAGGATTGAAATCCACTATTTGTAAAATAGCTTTACAACTACGTTCCTTTACTCAGAAGAGCACGCCAACTTCTTGAAAGATCGCTAAGACGAAACTTAGAATTTTTCAAGTGACTTCTTCAAGACTCTTGTACAAAACTTCTAATTGACTCGCACCGAGTACCTTGTAGGCTTGGAAAGTTTTGTGGCTAGTAAATGAGAAGATCACGGCTCTTTAGGATGTATAGGCTATAAGAGTAGAAGAGAAGAGAAGATTGGATGAATTGAAATAAGAGAAAAGGGTGCCTATATATACTAGTTCTGGGAGGCAGAGTTCGGCCAGAACTCTGTCCAAAAATTCAAAATTATGGCCGTTGGACAACTTGCAATGAGCAATCCCTAAAAATTAGCTCTTGGAAATAGGAGATAGAGTTCGGCCCAAACTCTGTGTGGGGGCAGAGTTCGGCCCAAACTCTGCCTCCTTGGAGACAGAATGCTCCTGGGCTTTGTTGGGCTTTGGCAGATTGGCTTTTTGTTTTGTGTAGCTTATTGGTTATCTAGTCTATGGTTGAGGTACTCAATGCGACTCAACGTACAATAGTCTAGACTCAATAAAAGAATAAAATTACCTCAATGACAAGTTCCAGCAGTATTCGTCGAGCAGTCGTCGATGATGATTGTCTGACTTGATATGTGATGGTCGTCTGATTTGTAGCTTGATGACGATTTATGTGTCAAGTTGGATCATGTCAAATATCGATTTGTTAATTATCAAGATTAGGTTGACTGCGATCCAGTTTGGGTCAACAATTGAGTTCGAGTCTATCTACGCATGGTCGACACCCGAGATGCTATAGCATCGAAACAATCGTCGATAACTCTACGGTCTCGTCCTGATCAATCACAAAGTTTACGATCAACCAGTTCGACACTTCCGTATTACTAATCTAAAATCTTAATATCGTAGGCCCGCTCTGTTTTGTATTCTCATATCGTGCTTACGGTTCCTTACGTATCAATTTCCAATAGGTCGTATCAATTTCGATAACGTAAGGGTCAACTTTTATTCTGTTTCAACGTCGACAACTTGCATTGCATACGTCCAAGTTCTTCACGAACATTTTTGCACGTCTCGAATCGTTTCTCGATTCGTTGCATTCCGTTATACTTCGATCGCGTAACCAAGTTACCGATTTCCCGACGTCGTGCCCTCAAGTCATGCAATCGTACCCTCTAAGTTTCATATGATTTCGTCGTACTCACAGTGAGTCTCGTCTCGACATAACCTACTATCTTTCTTAGGTACGGCTATCCAAATCAACCAATGTTTTCATCGAAATCGTAAGTCGTGCGATTCGATTACACTTTGCATCGGCTAACATTTCTATCGAGGTCGTAAGTCGTGCGATTCGATTACCATTCGCGTATTCTAACATTTTTGTCGAGATCGCAAGTCGTGCGATTCGATTATAATTTGTATCGCTCAATATTTTCATCGAGATCGCAAGTCGTGCGACTCGTTTATAACTTTAAGTTTCCTATCGGATCGATCCGATCATTGTCTCAAGGCATAATCGTTTTGTTAGTCTCGGTCGTCCGACCGATTTAAAATTTTTGTCTGACATATCATTTATTGATACGAGTCCCGCCTGATCATTCCAACCAATTTTTGAAGAACACTTGCATTAACATACCGTCATACAAATTTCCAATCGAGTCTCGGTAATCTCCCGTCCGTTGCGGACAAACCTTCCGCAATTCTCACAACGCGTCGATGCAATTCATCGCACAAGTGGTATATCATATACCACTCAAAATCGAGTCATTCAGTCCCTATGGGGTATGGCATATACCACTCGGAAATCAAGTCATTTCCCTCGTAACATACTCGGTATGAACCAACAATCTCTTCCGACTCATGATTTTCGCAGTGATCGTGCTTGATCACAACCATAACTTTTGATTAATCAAAATCCGACACAACTTGGCTAATATTTTCATTTGCCAATACAAGTTCGGGGTGCAACCGAACGATTCGTTTCTTTCGATTTATGATTTCAGTTCCTTCCATTGCATCTCGTGCAACGATTCATTTTTAATATCCGTTGCACTCCGTGCAATGATTTTACTTTGACATGTATTATGCCACGTGCAATAATTTACTTCCAATACGCATTATATATCGTACAACGACTTATTTTTGATATTCATTGCACCTCATGCAATGATTTACTTTCGACATTTGTTACTCCTCGCACAATAATTTACTCCCGACATTCAAAGTCAATGCTCAAATCCGTTCAACACATTCGATATTGACTTATCACTTTTATTGCAGCACATATTCACAATCAACTCGTTGCACTTCCTACAACGCATTATTTAAGTTTCCGTATTGGCGCAACCAATATTCACAACCCATTGCATTTCATGCATCGTTTCATTTTGCATTCAACATGTTACATTGCAACAACAATATCTCAAATCGCATTTCACAATTTGTTGCATTTGCAGCAACTAACATTTTACGGCTCGTTGTACTCAATGCAATAAACCCTTCGCGACTTTCTTAGCAAACAACATGTAATTTCTAGAACACATGAGACAAAATTATACGATTTGTATTAGACTTATTATATGGAACATCCAGTGTGGCATCGAGTAGAGTCAAGAGTGATTCGATTGGTAGTGGATAACTCTTTGGAATTGAAACAAAGCAAACGTCCTAAAGAATTTTGAGCCTAGAGCTATGATACCAATTTGTCACATCCCGAACCGGAATCACCCAAATCATCGTCCTCGTAGGGGGCGTGATGCTGCACGAGCATGGAGTTGCACTCGTGCAAGACAAGATGACAAGTTCTCAAAATGGTTATCTTTGATTTTATATTAGCAAACGGAAAAAAACAGAGTATACGAAACAATTCTCTTTATTGATAATGAACTGAGATTACAAAGGCTTTCAATAGACCAACTGAATTTGCCAGATTGGCTACAACACTCAAGTTCTCTCTTGCCCAGAAAGGATTTCATCGTTCCATACATCATGTCTTCTTTATCTCGGCCGCATCAATCATGTTGCAAGTTCGAGCGTCAATGTGATCGCACGTTTCAAACGCTACGGCATTCCATGACTCTGTGCGATCAAGCGAAGCTTCGCCGTGAGCAATCCATTTTCTGTACCCTGCATGAAAGCTGGTGGAGGATCAATACGTTCATCCTCGCATGTACTGACGAAAAGATCCACTTTCTAAACCGACATTTAGTATTTATGTTGAATCATGCAACTTAGCTTATGATCTTGCAATATTCTCCTTAGGGTCGATTTTATGGCATTTATAAAAGCATAAAGCATGTTATCATGACAAGCATGTTATTCGAATTGAATAGGCAAGCAAGCAAGCAATCTCGTGTTTGTTTTGTGGCACGACTTCTTACCAACATATACGCGTTCGCCCTTGCACTGACACAAGGTGAATACGTCTCATTCTTTCCCTGTCATATTATAAGTGCTCTCTATGCAGGATCTTTGTATACAGGATACATACGTGCCTGCACTTTCAACCCATCGTTCCTTAACTATATAAAGGTCATTGGCGTATTCGTGCCAGAATGGACTAAAGGTGTTTCTTATTTTGTTTCCTCTATTTCTTTTCTTTCTTTTCTTTCTCGAATTGGGTAGCCCGGTGCTTCACGGGTTGGGTTGCTATCCCAAACAACCGAAGACATACCGTATGCATACCATCTTTTACGGCTTTTTACATCTATAACTGGTTGCTAGTCGTCTTACAGATGTGCACCCATCAAAGATTATATCCCTCTTAGGCCGAACGGTCCCGGAGCCGTGGCGCACCCATTCGAAGGGAACGTTCCCGTGCACGGAGATTATCTCATCATTTACTCAAGTCCATTCGACCATGCAACGCACTATTATTCAAACAACCAAATATAGTCTTGAGTCCGAGACTCGACTTTATCATTTCGTATTTCTTCCATTAACTTTTTATGTTCTTACATTCCATACTTCGTTTCAATGTTCAATGGCATCATGCCTCAACTCAATGTTCGTCAACCAAATGACCCGAAGGTCTCGAACACTTTTCGAGGCATCATGTCATATCTGACAGTTCCGTCACATTCATGCTACATCTGTACTTTTTCGCAACGAAGTCATCTTTTATGATCTCGTGCATGTACGCACGTTTCAACACGATTGTTCTCATCTCTTCGAGTCGTGCATGCGATGCACGCCTCGATACCGTAATTCCATGTTCTTAGCCTTAATGTTCAAGGTTCGTGGCTTGCACGCTAGGGCGCTCGTCTATATTTTCTTTAAATGTGCTAGCCTTTCTAACTCGTGCATGGAGGCACTGAATGGCTCGTGCACGAAGACACTCGCCGAATACAGTTATCATGTTCATGTGGCTTGCGCGCCAAGGCGCTCGCCTTTGCGATATCCAATATTTCATAGCGACTCGTGCATTTGATGCACGATTCATTTCATTTGTTCTAACTAGTGTTCAACACAATATGATTTATCTTCCGATCGGACCACGTCCGTGGCGTCGATAGGTTAACATAGCATACAATGATACATTCTTACTTAGGCATGAAGGAGTAAAAAGAAGAGTCAGTCCTCCCACCTTAAATCGATATGCCTTGTTGTTTGTCGAGCTGATGCGGCTCGATTTCATATCTTTGTTGTACGGCCAAATCTTCTGACTTAGCCATTCGAGAACTTCTTGTTTTATTGAACTATTCGATCGATTCCGGCCTACCGTTCCCAAGTCCCAGTCCGTTGCGAGGCGGTGATTTGGGTTTTGCGGACCCATTGTGAATGAGGCAAAATATCGACCTCTAATATTTCAGCGTAAACAAATAGCCTGCACATGAAACCAACTAAAAGTAATACTTGCGTCGATTCGGACTTGCTCCTTGGGTCGATTCGATTTCTTAGAATTTTTGAGCTATTTCAACGCACTTATCCTTCGGGGCAATGCAGCGCTTCGCATCGATTCAACTCGATGCATTTCTTTGGGACAATGCAACTCTCGTATTGATTCGCATCGATAAATTTTATTCGGTCAACGCGACTCTTTGAGTCAACGTCTCAGCGTAATGCGCCGTGCGGAGCGGGACATTACAAGTGGAGCATGGCTCTGAGTCTAACTCGATTCTAACGTAGATGAGCAAAATAATGTATAGAACAATGCGGCTTCAAGAAGATAATCAGTGAATATGAAGGATCAAATGGCTCAGAGAAAGAAATTAATGGCAATAATATAATTGATGATGCAAAGCTGAGTGTTGAAGTTGTAGAAGGTGACCATCAGGAACTGCCAGCTAATGGCGAAGATGCTAAAAAAGAGGGCGTCGGATCCACAGAAAATGGTAACCTAAGTATACCCCCTCAAACAGGTGTTGATAAGGTTGTGCAGAGGTCTAATATTGATAACATACTGACTGAGAAGATACACGCACCTGGTGGTTTAGACAGAGGTCAGTTTGTTCATACTGCCCCCTTTTTTGAGCAGGCAGGGCAGTTTGATTACATGCCCTTACCTACAGATCTAGCAATCGTCATAATGGACGGTTAAGTGCTAAGAAGTATGATTAATTCCTCCTTAGTAGATGGCTTGAATCCAGACTGCAAATGGCTTTACAAACAGTCAGTCACCACAAGAATATACTAGAGAAGTTGCTGATAACCATATGGGATCCAGGAATCAAAATAGTTCCTTCTTTGACCTTGGGACAATGTCAAATTAAGGGAAGGGTATTGATACATACCCATGTATAAGTGTCTAGTGATACAATAAGCTACCCGAGAGTTTCCCAGTTTCCCAGTGCTTAGTACCAGGTTGCATTCATCAGTTCCAGATTCCAGAGCATGAGTATCATAGCGCAATTGTTCAGTTCTCCAACTGCCAGAGTCTCCAACTGCTAATTTCAGTCAACTATCCAACTGCCTGAGTCCCCAAAGTCTTAGTAAGCTTTCCAATGGCTGGATCAATCAGCCAACTGCTTGTAACTGCCTACCTATACCTGTAATAGAAACAAATTATATTCAGGTATCAAATCTATAAATAGAGCAACTGGGAAGAGAGAGGTATGAGAAATTGTAACCATTTACTTAGCTTTTCAATTTAGTTTCCAGTTTGGCTTTTAGTTTCCAGTTCCTTTTTCTTGGATATGTAATCAGTCATGTTACCAATTCAAGAAAACCAATAAAAGTTAGTTGTTCCTCCCCATGTGTTGTCTGTTCTGGGTTCTGTCTACAAAATATTCAAGAAACCATGACAGGAAACACTAGATCTTCTCCAATTCTAGGTCAGTTAGGTCGAGCACCTAACAAAAAAAAATTACGATGTGCCAAATTGTTGGAGTGGGTGGGGTTCCCAACCTATGTGGAAAAGACCCCGGAGTGCGACGAGCGCCGTCCGATGTCGGAGAAGCTCGGGAAGTAGGCAACGGAGTTGCTGCTGCTGCTGCTGGAGCTGCTGGAAGCAGGGGATCCGAGTTCGGGCCGAACTCGGTCCCATGGGAAAGAAACGCGGAAACCTTTCCCCAAACCGGAGAGTACCTGCGAGAGGACCGAGCAATACAACGCACGAACCCAAAAATAGCCACACAAAAACAATCACGCAGACACAGAGAATTTTTGACGTGGAAACCCTTGCGGGAAAAACCACGGGACGATCGGAGTCCAACCCTGAGAAGCCTCCACTAATGGAATAGAAGAATTACACCCTCTACAAACTCCTCCCGATCCAAATCGGATCCCCACAACACTCAGAAATAAGAACAATGATTACAAGGCTACGAAGAGCGAGAACGACGAGTAGAGATTACCCGAAACACGATCTCCTTCGAAAACGACCTTCAATCCTCCGTCTTCTTCTCCGAAGTTGCAATGGCACTCTTGCCTCCTCCCTCTCTCAAACTTGTGTTACGTTGCGATCATACGATAATGAATTAGGGTTGAGAAAACTCAATATATCTCCCTAATCCCGCAACCAACCTGGACCGATGGATTAGATCCAATGATGAAAACTCATCCTGAAATTCGCTTCAGCCCCCGACGACACAGAGTTCGGCCAGAACTCTGTGTGGGGCAACCAGCACCTACTGGCCGTTCCAGGGTTTGGCCAGTAGGTGCTGGTTGCCAAATAAACGTCGCTAACCTCCTTCAAGCCGTAGCTAAGCGAAAATGCCAAGGACGTAAGTTGCCAATACCCATGTTGCAAAGCTAATAAACATCACTAAAAGAGTCCATTTTTGTTCACCCCTCAGGATTATAATATTTGTTCATCCTCCAATTACATAATGACATGTGACAACTAGTACACTTCCAAAATAGATTTGACTTATAATTTACCACATATCACCTTGTAATTGGAGGATGAACAAACATCATAATTTTTAAGGACGAAAAAAAATGGTCTCATCACTAAAACATTGGTAATGACATCAGTCCAGCGACGTCTTACAATGTCCTAGCAACGTGACGAGTAAAAAGGAAAAAGCTGTCATGTCAAGAATTATAGTGACATTTTTGTGATTCAGTAGCAAAGTCGTCTGTTAACATATCTATGTGATGTGGCAAGGAGGGTTTTGCCACGTCATGCAACGCCTAGCAACTTGTGAACTTGTCAATTATTATTCCATGTATCAATATTTTAGGGACGTCTTGAATTACATTACCGTGTGAGAAGATCCATCATTTTGGGTAGAAATTGGACTCAAATACAAAAATCTAACTAGGAAAATATGTGTAGTATTCTTGTCTATTTTAGTCCGTTGCTCCTTTCGAGATTCTATCTTTAAACTTAACATTTTGTATCTAAGAGCATCTCCAATCCTATTGTCACAATAGTTTAGAAAAAATGGTTGTCACATAGGAATGACGAACTTTTATTTCAAAAAAATTTCTCTAATGCAAATGTAGAATAAAATATGAAGTTGACATGACAATGACATGGCAAGGAGAATGTGAAGTTGGTTGTCTAAATCTAGACAATGCACTTCACAATGACTTTGTCTCCACATCATCAATTATGAATAGAAATATTTATAGAAAAGTTGAAGAAGTGGAGGAGATGCCTTGGAAGTTGGAAAAAAAATACTTTTTATTGTCTCCTCAATACTTTTGCATTGGAGAGAGTTTTTCTATCTCATTGTCATTTGAGATATAATTTTGCCACATAAACAAGACATTGTCTTGTGGCTCATGCCACATAGGAGCCACCTAAGACTTACAACACTTAACAAGACAATAGGGTTGGAGATGCTCTAAGTTACTGTAAGGTTTCCTTATAATTGTTCTGGAAATCTCATTCTTTGAATTTTTTTTTTATAATTTGAGACTAATTTTAGTCGGCTCAATTTTTTTTTTTTTTAAAATGATGTAATATAATTTTAGATGGCTTTATAAACACTCCAAATTGATAGATTTTGAAATTTTTTATTATTTTATTCTATTTATATTCTTACCAAAATATATATTATAACTACTAAACCCTATCATTCTCATCTGTATGATCTCTTCTACTTTCGATCAGTCGTTTCTATTATTTCATGTGTTTCTATTATTTTGATTAAATAAAGACTTCTACATCATGATCAAGGCGTGGACCGGATTGCAGTTTCCGTGCTCGGGACCATTTTGTTTATATAGACATATAAGTAATTTTACTCGTATAGAAACGTTCAAAACCGTTCGTCAGTGAATTAACAAATATAAATTGGATTGATTTAAAAAATGCTACTTAAAACTACCAAAAATCAATTCTCACAATCGTTATTCTAAAACTATCTCATATCCGTTATTCCTATAATTGTTAAATAGATCTCTAAGATTTTTTTTTTAATCTTTTTTGGCATACAAATTCAGAAAAAAAAAAAAAAATTAAGATCCTGATTCCGCAACCAAATAGTCCCCGGAAGAAGATCCTCTGGTAA
>JANAVB010012339.1:0-24209 GCA_029216955.1 Iris pallida | reverse complement strand
CTCTCCCTCTCTCTCTCTCTGTTTAGCATAACATATAGGATTTCGGGTTGGTGGGGGGTCGGCTGTCGCTGGGGCCGGCGGGTGGGGGGAGGGAGTGGGGGCGGGGGGGGGGAGGTTGTTGAGGGGCGGAGGGCAAGTAGTGTTTTATGGTTTCGGGGCAGGGGTAGGGTTTCGGGTGGGGGGTCGGCTGTCGCGGGGCCGACGGTAAGGGGGGAGGGGGACGGGGGGTGGATGGTGTAGCCTCCCTTCCCAAAATTTTAAAATATATTTTTTGATTTAAATAGTGATTTTTTAGATTACTATAATAATTATTTAGTTAATTATTACGGTAGATAATTTTAGACATGGTCGAGTTTTGAAGTACCAGACGACTAGGAATCATGGCACGGATAGTGCAGTGGCGTGCCTTGACTAGTGTATCAGCCATGCCAAGGAAGACTCAGCCATAAGTGTCCTAACTAGAAAAACCAGACCAAGTTGTGACATGACCATTATAAATAGTTTAATTATTGATTATTATTATTATTAATTGACGTTTAAGCAGTCCGGTTGTCCCAAACCAGTCCAGACTTGACACGTACCAAGCCCAAGCCCATATAGTGAGGTGGTACATCCAGAGATGTCCATATCGACATATTTTGGTTGCAATTCGTAGGTTAACTTGATGGTCTACAAAATAATATTCTGTTAATAATTGTTATATGACTATATGTAAATGGCATTAATATTTTAGAATGTTATTTCTAGATTGCTAGCACCATTTTTCTGTGGACCCAAATAGAGTGAGAGTATTGTGTCACCAGTACTCCTCCTATTAATTGGTTATTTGCTATTTGTGCTAATTGGTATTATTATTATTTAATAATGTTTTACAGAATTTTGTACAATTATTTGGATCCTAATATGGGCATGTAGCATATGCTCACTAAGAAGATCATTGAATTATTTTTATTATTTTATTATTGATAAAGTTATTATGTAGTAATTAAAATAAACACATTTATTACTATTAAGTATATTTTGGTGGTTCTTATTATTTGTCAATTGAATTTATCTATGTACACATATGCTTAATATATTAATTATATGGATATAGTGTTATAATGGTTAATTGATTTTTTTGAAGTTTTTATGGTATATATATACAGATATATAGAGATAATAAATACAAATAGAAAAAAGGAAAAAGAAAAACAATAAAAGAATAAAACCATTTTCCATGCAGTCGGCCCAACACTCCCCAACCAAACCGAGCAGCCAGCCCATTAAAAGACCCAAGCCCATCAACAGGCCTGAGCCCCCCTTATGTTACTGCTAGTTTTTAACCCAAACCGTGTGGGTTCTTCCTCCACGTTGAGTACATATACACGCGTAGATGAGGAAACGAGGGAGGGAGAAGATCGTCAAATCTAAACCCTAATTCCGGTGCCGCCACCCACGCGTGCCCCTCTCCTGCGCGCGTGCCACCGCAGGCTAGCCGGGGATCGGCCGTCGGCCGGCGTGGCAGCGCTCCAACGCGCGACAGCAACAGCAAACTGCGGTAACAGGGCCCACTTCGCGGTAAGTTTTCGTCTTCAATACTGAATCATTTTAAGATTCGTAAGTTATTCTGGAAAGACAACATAACCCCCTAGAAACCTATCTAGCTAGTTTGTATGTAATCGATCCAGATTCGAAAAGAAAACTGAGTCGAAATCGACGAAAAACCTGTTCGAAAATAGGACTGGCAACAGTCGAGTTAGCCTACTTTGCAGTTAATTATTTTCTAAACCATGTGTGATTTCGAAAATCTATTTGAAGGCATTTATTAAAAATATGTAGGGCTTTAAAACCCTTCTGGTAGTTTAATTTATTGTTTGTTATAAGAAAATAATTTGGATTGTAAAGTTCATGAAAAATATGTTTCAAAAACTAGAAATTTGTCCGACACAACGAGCGTCCCGCCAATCCGAGCGACGTGGTCGCTAACTGAAACCATTGAAAGCTACGTATCGGCTTCGTGGACGTATGGGCTTTGACGGAATTCAAATTGGTCGCGTGTGCGCGACGAATTTGATGCGTATCCGTCAAAATTTACCGTATCGGCCTCTGTGCAAGTTTCTTAATTACTTTGTGTACGCTCGTCAGATCGAGACGAAACTTACGCCAACAGGACCGTATCATTTTTCTGGTCCTGTATGTAAAGTTTGGTCCAATTCTGAGACAGTTGATCGGATCCCCGTTTTGTGGGCCCTACGGTCCGACTCAACGGGTGATTTGTGCATGGTCCGCCGGAATCCAACTCTGGACATACGGTTGGGTTCGTATCGAAAAATCGGACATATAGACAAATAGTTTGACGACTTTAGAGACTATTGACTCTGGCATACTTTTCGGTGCAAAGCGGGTCCAACGGCGGACATCGTTTTGGTCCGAAATTATCGTTTTATCCCTGTGTCCAGAATTAGACTTAAGGACAGGCAATCCTAGCTAATTTGACTATTCTGAGAATTTGGCAATGTCTGTTTCAGCTTTCGAACACAGTTATAATGACTTGTAATTTATGGCTCACTAGTTGATTATATTCGTTGGATCTGCGTGCAACCTCCAGACAAGTATACCTTGCCTTCCTCTACAGTTTTATTTACATGCATTTCGATTCAGTTTCCAGCTTTTGATTATTTATGGACACGTGGTTTTGTATTATATTCTTTTGAGTTGTTTTTATTGCATATAGCCGTGTCCATGTTTGGTCTTATGGTTCACACTTGGAGTTTCTCGTCAGTACCTTGCTCGAGTCGTGTCATAGAACGAGTACGTGTAACTGAACTGCTAATCCTTGATATTGTTTCCTTGGCACCAGAGAGTCCACACTCGGGACGAGGGTATTTTTCTTGATCTGTTTACATTCGTGAGTCCACACTCGGGACTAGGATGTCGATTATTTGCACCAGATAGTCCACACACGGGACGAGGGTGTTGACTAAACTTGACTTGACTTGCACCAGAGAGTCCACACTCGGGACGAGGGTGTTTACATCAGAGAGTCCACACACGGGACGAGGATGTAGTATTTGTAGGAACGAAATCGTAAAACACAATACTCTAGAGGGGGGTGAATAGAGTTGGCAGCGAAAATATGCTAATTAAAAATGTTAGCAGCAAGATCATAGAATAGTAATCACAACTAAGTAATGTAAAGGCAGAGATAAGAAAGCAAACGTAAAGACAGCGATGTATACTGGTTTCCCTCTGTTGAGGACTAATCCAGTCGGTAGAACTCTTGCTACCAGTTAAATCCACTATTGGCAAAATCGCAAGTTTTCTTACGAAGTCCTTGCAACTTCTACAACACGAGCTTTGATACGAAGAACTCGTCCAACTTCAACTGTGAAGAGGTATTCTTCAATCAAGCCTTCTGATTACAATCTCTCAGAAACTTCTAGACCGCACCGCACTGGCAAATCGACTAGATGATTGTAATTGGCTTGGGATCTGAAATTTAAAGCTCAAAAAAACTCTTTGGAAGACTGAAAGCTTTAGATAGAGAGAAGATTGAAAGTGAATGAGTGACTTGAAATGATCGAAATCCTTCTCTATTTATAGAAATTTCAAAGACAGAATTTGGGCAGAATTCAGGCAGAACTCGATGAGGAAATCTCGGTCAAATCCGCAACTGCAGGAGGACCAAGGTCCAAAGAATTAAAAAATCAAAATGGCTACTAACCGAACTCTGGCCGAACTCTGGCCGAGTTCTGTCAGGGTTAGGTTAGGTATTTAAAAATAGATTTTGGGGATTTTTTTGAAAACCTTTTTGAAAACCTTTTTGAAGCTTTTGTTAATAAGAATATTTTTCAAAACTAAGGACATTTAAAAAACATTTTGGAATCATTTTGGAATAGCCTATTTGCCAGTACGACTCGGTATACAACGTATTCCTAGACTCAATAAAAAGAAAAATACATTGCTCAAAGAAATACAGACTCGAACAGGCAAACAATGCTTCGGTCTTGAACTGTGTAGATAGCTGTTCTGATCATGTCCAAGAGTCTGATACATCCTGAATAGCTTCATATATCCAGACAGAGTTTGATCAATTATTAAAATCAGTTTGACCATATGACCAATGGGCCAACAATCTCCCATATTTTGATAATTGACAAACTATGAATGATATAACATTTAAGCTTGAAATAAAATCAAAAATTGTGCATGTCCTGCATTTTCTCAAAAGAAATGTTAGATCTTTATTTTTCTCCCCCGTTGTCACTTAGCAAAATAATTGCAAAAGAGAAAAACTCCCCCGTAATCAATGCATAAATAACAAACAGTGAAGAAACACAAGAAAATAATCATGATAAATGATAGAAAATTTAAATGACATCACAGGCATGTATTTGTCTCAGGCAGTTTATAATAAACAAAGAATTATATCACAGGCAGTTATTAAAGCAGAAAAAGATGCTAAGTAAATAAACTGATGTGAACCATAAACTATGAATCTCATAAAGATAAAAAGATGTTCAGAAGACATCAATAAAATAAATCCAGTACAAGTCCTCAAAAGGAATACTGATAATAAAGTCTAGAACGATAGAAAAAGTTGGAATGTTAGAGCATTTCCAAGTATACAGTAGATAATGTCCAAGTCTCAAAATCAGATAACATATCACAACTCCTCCTCCTCCTCATCATCATCATCAGCATGACCAGCATGTCCAGAAGGACCAGCTGCAGAGGTACCCGCGCCAGAAGGGTGAGGAGGAGCGCCAGTATAAAACTCGCCAACATAATCTCGAGGAGCACGGTCAGAACGGTACCAATCATATGCGTTACCGGGCTGAAAGTAGGCATGAACAGCCTCATCCTCACAGCGGTAACCAGAGAAAGCTGGATCTCAAGGAATAGAACCGGCAGAATGTCCAGTCTGGGCGAAACGAAGATCAGCTAAAGAATTTGCAATCGCCTGATAATGGGTGACATCGCGGAACTCACGTTCGCGAGCCATGTCCGTCATCGAGACATGTAAATCTGAAAGGTGGTGGTGTATGCCCTCAAATGTTATAGCATACTGCTGAGGAGGTGGAGCAGTAGCAGGGGCAGTAGGAGGAGCAGCAGCAGTCATACTACGACGAGATAACTTGAGAAACTTGGGCTCAGGGACTTGAGTACAAGTAGATAAATCAATATCGAAATGCTGGAAGATGCGTGGGAGAATTATCGCATAAGAGAGATTTCTATCTCTTGCACGACAACGTCCCATCATCTGAATAATAGTCTTAGGGGCAGAAAATGGAATCCCCTTAAGAATGTGATACATAGCAGATAATACAAGAGACGTGACATCATCCTTCGAAGTAGATTTCGGAAGGAGAGTGGAGTAAATGATACGGTGCAATTCATAATTAAACAAGTTCAAGTTGTTTGCCTTGAACTTTCCAGAGCGAACTCGATCAGGTGCACAGAGTTTCGCTTTGAAACTAGTAAGTGTCGTACCGTCGGGGAAATCAAATTCAGTGATATCAACAAGCGGTTCACCTTCGTTAGGAATACCAAGGATTTCCGCTAAGATAACATCATTGAAATTGGTATCTAATCCTCCAATACGAGTGCTTACATCAAACGTGTTTAATATGATATTGCAGTAGAACAGTCTAATGGCATTAGTTGCTACGGAAAAACAGAGTTTAACAAAATATTGTAACCCTAATGCCTCAAAGAAAGGTCGATGTTCTGGAAATACAGTCCACTTGATGGGAGCGCCTGTGCATATAGATCTCATGGAAAAATCTCCATACCACAGTAGGGCTTGATCTAGGGTTTGAAAGTAAAACCCGTCGAACGTGCCATCGCTAGATTGGACTGGCGAAAAGAGGGAATCCGTGGGTGGATTCGAAGATGAACCTTCCTCACTTGGGTTGGTTGTCTTCTTCCTCTTGAAGGAGTTAAATCCCGTAGGTGCCATTTACGCAAAATAAGTAAATAGCACGAAATTGAATTATAGGGAAATACGAAGTTATACCTCCCAAAATTTGAGTATGTTGTAGAGAACGACGAACTCTGCACGAATCCAAAGTTTGGATTGATTTCACCACTTGGATTGGAAGAGAAGGGGTGGTGAAGAACTAAGGTTAGGGGGTTCTCTCGCGCGGCTGCTGTTGTTGTTTGATGAAGTTTAGAAGCAATGAAGAAGAAATGCTCTCGGGTTCTGGTTATATAACCTGATACCTTCAATCGAACTCGGGCCGAATTCGGTCCGAAGTCTGGCCGAATTTGCCTGGGGTTGGTTTGAAATTCTTTCTTTTTTATTGGCTCATTTCAAATATTTAATTCAAAGATTAATAATTTTGACATTAAAATAATATAATTAATGTTATTTTATAAATTAAATTTCTTTACACAGTGATTGTTTCAGATTAGCTGTAGGAGTACTGTCCCAGCTGGCGGAGGTTCACCGGAGAACTCTTAAGTACCGCTTCGCTTCAACCGTAGTTGTGGTGACAGACAGACTCTTTATTGGCTTGTCTCTAACACAGTTTTTGCATATTGAAATAAAATCATAAAATAAAATCAATTAACAATATTGACGTCCAAAATTCCTAATTCTCGATATAAATAATTGAAACGATCTTCTGCTAGAGGTTTTGTGAAAAAGTCAGCTAATTGATTCTCAGTATCTATGTATACAAGGTTAATATCTCCATTTTGATGATGATCTCTAATAAAATGATGTCGAATCTCGATATGTTTTGTACGAGAATGACATACAGGATTCTTAGTCAAATTAATAGTGCTCGTGTTATCACAGAAAATAGGAATATTTGTATAAAATAAATCATAGTCTTCCAAGGTTTGTTTCATCCACAAAATCTGAGCACAACAACGTCCTGCGACGATATACTCAGCCTCTGTTGTTGATAGGGCTACAGAATTTTGCTTTTTACTAAATAGAATTTTACCCTTTTTAAGGGTAAAATAGGGAATTGGCCCATGGCCAAGATTTGAGTTTCCAAGTCCAAGATGGACTTGGATATGGGTTGTAGAGGTTGGTAATGAGTAGAATTTGCCGTCTAAACCTAGTCTTGGCCCCGGTTGACCACAGTTGACTTTTTAGACTAAAAGTCAACTATGGGTCAACACTTTACCCAATTTAGTTCCAAATTCCATTTAACTTGGACAGTTGACTAAAAGTCAACTATTAGTCACCAGTGACCTAGGGTTGACCTAGAGTTGACCTAGAGTTGACCTAGAGTTGACCAGAGTTGACCCGTTGACCAAAGGTCAACGGTAAGCCAGTTTTCGACCTAGTTTGATTCAGATTGACTTCCAATGTTCTCCCATGACCAAGATTGACCCGACTAGACGTGTCTTGACCTAGAATGACTAAATAGGATTTATTTTGATTTAACTTTACTTCCTAAACATAGTATTGATACGTCTTGTTCTCTATAGGTCCTCGAGACACTGCAGTTGATCCGGTCGACATATTTTATCATCTTACAGGCGAGTACATTCTCTGATACTTATTCCCAATTTATGATAATTGTTATGATTCATGTACCTAGTCTTGATATGCTTATTCCCGACACATGGTTCTCACGGATTGGTATTTCTGGATCCCGACGAGAGATGTTTCTCCTTCTTAGGTTGGGATGTATTGTGCAAGCTCCCTTGTAGCTCTTGCTCAATATATGGTCACTGATTCTAGAGAAGGTTAGCTACCTTCTCATTAGAATCCCGTGCAGTGACGTGTCCTGTTTGGATCCATTCTACTAGTTGGGGTAGGAGGAGTAGTAGCGTATGCCTGTGATCAGATCCATCCCGTATTCCCGAACAGTGTGAGTCATATACCGCACATATGACTTGCCAGGCCAGTTCTTGACAGGTACCCAAGCCGATCACAAGCTGAAACTACTACTCACACACATTGGGCATATGGCTTTCCTTGAATTGTGTACATACCATGATCCCGTTCTATTTTCTTGTTCTAGCTCTAGCTCTACAGCTTACCATACCATGATACATACATGTACACTCTATGATTTATTGCATATGCTCTATTTACAGTCTTATAGCTTTTATTCTATCTTGAGATCTGTTATGAGATATATGTACTCGTTCCATCCTGACTGGACTGTTGATAAAATATTACAGATGCCGATGAGGAAGATTGCAGTACCTACTACGGTCCGGATGATGTAGTGGGCCTAGACTTGATCCCGCAAGGCGTAGCTCCGCCTGACGAGACCATACCTCTTGTTTAGTTAGAGTAGGTCTTTGTACTGGACTTTGTCTCTAGTTACTTTTGAGACTGTATTACATTTGGACTGTATTAGGGACTGGACTTGTATATTATTTGTATTTGGTCTTGACAGGTTATATTTTATCGTCTTATTGTCTTTATCTTTCAGTCTTTACTTATCATCTTAGAGTTGTGATTGAGCACTAATATATATTCATTGCTTGTCCTCCGTTCGGAGTTGACCATATTCTCGACAGGTTTTGTTATATATATAAACTGTTGTCAGACTAGAAAATCCACAGCGTTCCACGCCGTTTTTTCCGGTGAGGGCTTGGCAATGTCGCGTCACGTGCCCTTTTAGCGGGTGTGGGTCGTGACACATTTTAGTGGTGGCCTATGCAGGTCATGAAGTCGCAATTAGTACGATGTCGTAGCGGCACTCGTCTTAGAGTGTTGACTACGAGCCTATGTTACACATAAGAGGTAGTAGGCTAAGAGTGCTCAATCACAGTAGGATCTTTCCTTGCTTATCTTGCTTACCGTCTTTGATATTGATTTACTGTTTTCTAGCCGTCCTCCTTTGATATAATCCTTCATGTGCCATATTGATATTTTCTTTTCAATCTGTCTTCAGGATGGTTATGTCTCACTCTCCTGGCGAGGAGCACGGGAAGACGGAGAGGTCTGCCACCTCTGGCGGACAGGCTCCGGTCACTTCCCCGGCTGATGGGACTTCTGTTGGGGCTCTCGGGGGTACTCCTCCAGCGCTCTCGATGACCGTCCCTGGGGCCATTGCGGGCGCTCTTTCCGTAGTGCCGGGGGCTACGGCGGGAGCTGCCGGGGGCATTCTTCCTCCTCAGCAGGGGACTCCTCCGGTGATGATGGGAGCTATTCCTCCATTGCCTTCTCTGCCCACAGACATGGGGCAGATACTAGCGTTCTTTCACCAGGTGCTGGAGTCCCAGCGGGCCCAGCACGAGGCTCAGTTGAGGCAGATAGAGGCCATGCGCCAGGGCATGGAGGATGCACACAGGTTGGCTATGGCGGCAGCGGAGCGTAGGGCTCCACAGAGGGAGGTACAACAGCAGCAGCAGAAGATCGGGGATATCCAAGCTTTCAAGAAGCTGGGTCCGAGAGATTTCAAGGGGACCGAGGGCATTATTTATGCTGATGACTGGCTCAAGGATATCGAGCGCCAGATGTGGGCCTGCCGCCTGGCAGACGACCTGAAGGTCGAGGCGGTTGGCTTGCAGTTGCTAGATGTTGCCCGGACATGGTTCCGGAACGAGCCGGCTCTTGCAGGAGAGGGCTATACTTGGGCTGAGTTTCGGGCCCTGTTCAGAGAGAAGTTTCTTTCCCCCACGGACAAGATTATCCTGGTACGGCAGTTCCAGAACCTGCAGCAGGGCGGTATGACCGTAGAGGAGTATGCGGCGGAGTTCGGCCGGCTGAGCCGATACGCTGAGTACATGGTGAGTGACCCGATGATCCGAGCGGAGCGCTTCCGGGAGGGATTGACATGGGATATCAAGATCCTGATCCCTTCTTTCTATGCGACATATGCAGAGGTTTATGCGGAGGCTCGGAAGGTGGAGAGGGAGTGGGGCTTGAAGCCGAAGAGGGATCGAGATTTGTTTTCGGGGGCCAGTAGCAGCACAGGGGCTGCTAAGCGCCCTCAGCTTCAGCATCAGTCATTCCAGCATCACCAGCAGCAGGGGCAGGCCAGAGCGTCTGTCCAGAGGGGTCAGCAGCGTCCGGGGCAGGATGATCCGTCGTGCCATTTCTGCAATAAGCCGGGTCACCTCTTCGAGTTCTGTAGGAGGAGACTGGGGCTGTGTCTCTTTTACGGTGCCGCTGGGCTTCAGATGCGGGAGTGTCCCAAGAACCCCCGTGTTACTGGAGCTGCTCAGAGGGCACCTGTTCAGAGGGCACCAGCTGGTGTGCCGGTAGTTCCGCAGTGAGGTCCACTTCTGACTCAGCAGCAGCAGTTTGCTCAGCACCGCCAGCAGAGGGGTGGTCAGGGTAGAGCCTTTGCTCTTGCAGCCGCGGAGATGGAGCCTATCGCGGATATTATCGCAGGTTCTATTCTGCTCGATTTTTTTCCAGCTTTGGCCTTATTTGATTCTGGTGCTACGCACAGTTTTGTGTCTGTTTTTTTTTGCTCTTAGGCACAATATTATTGCTGAATATCTTGGTAGGACTTGCAAGATTATGACTGGGAATGGCATCATCCTAGTTAATAATGTTTGCAAGGGGCGGAGAGTTTCTTTGAGAGGCCGGAAGCTGAGTGCGTGTCTGCTCGTAATGCCACTTCTGAGTTACGATGTGGTACTCGGTATGGACTGGTTGAGTATGCACCACGCCAGCATCGACTGCAGAGGGGACAGGATTCTGTTTAGGCCGCCGGGAGAGCCGGAGTATGAGTTCACCAGGGGTACAGCGGAGCAGGGAGATGGATTCTGTGGAGCGTTATTGGCGGGGCCGGTGTTGCCACATCCACTCATTACTGAGTTCTTGGATGTCTTTAACGAGGAGCTGCCCGGGATGCCGCCAGATCGTGATCTTGAGTTTTCTATAGATCTAGTGCCGGGCGCTGAGCCTATCTCCCAGCACGTCTATAGAATCAACAACAGTGAGTTAGCAGAGCTGAAGAGACAGGTCGACGAGCTGGAGGATAAGGGCTTTATTTGATCTAGTTCATCACCTTGGGGCGCGCCAGTTCTTTTCGTCCCCAAGAAGGATGGTACGGTACGTCTGTGCAGTGATTACAGGGCGCTCAACAACCTTACCATCAAGAACAAGTATCCTTTGCCGAGGATTGATGACTTGTTCGACCAGTTGAGCGGTACGAGGGTGTTCTCGAAGATCGACTTATGTACCGGGTACCATCAGCTGAAGGTGAAGCGGGGATGACATTTCGAAGACTGCCTTTTGGACCCGCTATGGCCAGTATGAGTATACCGTCATGCCGTTTGGGTTGACCAACGCCTCGACAGTATTCATGAACTTGATGAACAAGGTATTTCATCAGCACCTTGACAAATTCGTGGTGGTCTTCATTGATGACATTCTCATCTATTCGAAGACACCAGAGGAGCACGAGGAGCACCTGCGGATTGTGTTGGACACTCTCAGGAGGGAGCAGCTGTATGGGAAGCTGTCCAAGTACGTGTTCTTCATGGATCGCTGTCACGCCCCAGAACCAGAATACTGGAGAGCGGGGGAATGACTCAGCCAGCTACGTATTACGGGTAGATGAATACCGTATAATACGATCAATGCTGTCTAACCAGACGAGGGGGTGCATACTACATGAAAGTCTCACTATGGTCATTTCACATCTATTGTATCAATCATTCAAAATAAAAACAGAAATAGAGAACATGTAAGATAAAGCAGTAAGGCGTCCCAAACGCTCAGTCAAAATGTTCTTGAGATCTGGCTTTACAAAAACATAGCTAGATGGTATAGCAAGTATATACACAATTGTTATCAGCTGCAGTCTGACTTTAGTTACAATTATGCGAAAGTAAGAGCAAGACAATCCGACTAACATGTCGGTGCCAAACGGCTAAGTATAAAGTAAATGACAAAACGAGCGGTGAAGTAAGGAAACCCACTCGAGTCCTCCTGCGATCATTTCCCTAGTATTGACCATCTTGGAGGTAGAAGTAAGCTGGATCCTCGGGGACCGGCTCTAAATCTGGCCATGCAAAACCAGAGAGGTTAGACCTCTAATAGCAAGTACCACAAGGGAGCACGATATGAAGGACTAAACCAGTAAGTAAGAAAATATAAAAAATAGATCTCTGCTTTCCACCAGGATTCACATAACATCACGACACTTCGAACCAACCTCCCAACCAAACAAGGACAGAAGTTAGCCCGTCATGTCCTGACATTCTGATCATCCCAGTTAGGCAACAGAATAGGTACAGTACACAAATAACTCATCTTGAACGGCCCAAACAACTATTACGGCTTGTTATTGTGAGTCCCAAGTTATCCTGGAATTATGCAATTAGGGATTCCTCAGTTCTTACTATGTGCAAGCAAGGCTAGTCTATCCAATCAATCAATTGCGCCAATCATGTAGTTAGACGAGTCCCAGTGGGACGCCCGCCGTTATAGCATGTACAATAATATAAGCAGATACCGTTCCCTGCCCGTGTGACAGATTTACAGTATCTGTGGGAACCAGCCAGCCCGTCGGGCACTTAATAGTCCCAAGGGGGCTGCCATATAAGAACTCGGGAATCCATTCTCTCCATGCCATCATTATTTTATTTAACTTAATAGTCTCTACGTTGAGTGAAGTTCCATGCCGTGGATCATGGTCATTCAAATGAGTACTTTTGTACGGGGTACGATATGCACAACTCTACAACGATACCCGTGCGGCTAGGTTGTAGGTTTTACATAGCGTGATGCAACAATCAAGTCTAACCACGGAGTAATCATGCCTTGACCATAAAGTACACATGCTATTTTTCTAAAATAGATAAATAAATAATTTGAAACCTGCATATGCCTGTATGCCAATATTCGGGATTGGCTAATCGAGTACAATAGTTCATTACATGAACGTGTCTCATTCATTTCATTCAATAAGACGACTAGCCAGTCTCTTAGTTCCAACTAGGAACGCATGATTAATTATAGTCAAGATAACCATTATTATCAATGGTATCAAGGCATGAAAGTCAATTAGTATTACATGGGGTCGAGTCTGTAACTCCTCAGAGTTAAGTTCCAGTCAATCTGGGTATCCATGGATCAATCAAGACACATGACACATTCTACATAATAATCTATATTTACAATATTAACATGTAATGATTTTATCAAGTTCACGCCAAAAGGCGTAAGGATATAATAGAAGAATTATCATGCCATCATTAAATGAATAAGTTACAGAGCAAATAGAAACACCCTGGTTAAAAGTCACGCCAGCAAGTCTAAGCTAAGGCCAAAAGTCACGCCAACAAGTCTAGTCGAAGTGAGCATGAAAATGGTTCCCGTTGGCATGCACAGTGTGAGTGTGGAAAATGATAAGAAATCCACGCACGCACTCGTAGGCGTGTGCGTGACTAAAAATTCACGCACTCATGGATGTGTGCGTGACTGAAAATACACGCACTCATGGATGTGTGCGTGACTGAAAATACACACAGGCACGTAGAGACGTGTGCGTGACTAAAAATACACGCAGACACGTAGAGACGTGTACGTGACTGAAAATACACGCACGCTCATGGAACGTGAGCGTGACTGAAAATACACGCACACTCATGGAAACGTGAGCGTGACTGAAAATACACGCACGCTCATGGAAACGTGAGCGTGACTAAAAATACACGCACGCAAACGCGAGCGTGACTGAAAATACACGCACGCAAACGCGAGCGTGACTAAGAAATACACGCAAACACGTAGAGACGTATGCGTGACTGACGAGCAGTTCTACCACATGAACTCTCTGATCCGAAATACGCTAAGTTGGTGGATTTAAAACCATGAACAGCCGAAAATACAAACTTAGATCTAGAGAAAATAAGCCACAGAAATCACATATGCCAAGCACTAAACTCTCTCAGGATCATGAGAGGAAGAGTAATGATCCATAAAAATGGATGATTGAGAAGCAAGTTTGCACTTGCCTTCTCCTGCTGCTGGTAGGTGGTGGAGAGTAATGGGAGGAAGAAGAAGAAGTATTGGTGAGAATGAAGTTATGAGGAGAGAGAAGAGATGAAAGCTTAAATAGGAAGGGGTGGTAGGTGGGAGCTAATGGGCCGGGTTTGACCACCATGAACCCGAAAACCCATCCATGGCCGAACCCAATAAGCAAGACTAAAAGCAGGAAATAATAGCAGGGAATAAAATGCAGATAATAAAATTGCAGACATAAAATTGCAAGAAATTAATTAACGTAAAAATTAAAGAGCAGATAATTAATTAACATAAAATTAAAGGAATGTAAATACAAGATAGTACATGATAAATACTAAATAAATATACATGAGTTGTACATGAATAAAAATACACATTCTGGGAACGGGGAGTGACATTCTACCCACCTTAGAAAATTCCGTCCTCGGAATTTCAAATCCAAGCAGGTAGAAATATCGGAGCTAAACTAATACAAGCAATTCTAGTGAGCAAGCAATCATTTTCCATATCAAAAGCAAGTACTATATATGTAAATTCATCAATCCACGATATCAAGTAGTTCTACCCATAAGGTGATAAGCATGAAGAATCAGGACAATCAAGGTATACATAGAGATATACCTTGTGAGTCAAACAGGTGTGGATACCGTGATCGGATGTTATCCTCACGTTTCCCACGTTGACTCTCCCAAGGAGTGATGATCCCAAGCAACACGGACAAGTCTAATTGTTCGGTTCTTGAGTATCTTCTCTCTTCGGTCCAAAATGGACACAGGCTGTTCCTCGTAAGACAGGTTGGTAACCAACAACCAGCTCAGAGTGATCGAGGACATGGCTTGGGTCCGATACATACCTACGTAATTGAGATACATGAAACACGTCATGCACCTCTCGTAACGAAGGCGGGAGGGATAAACGATAAGCTACATCTCCTATCCGATCAAGATAACAAATGGGCCCACGTACCGCGGACTTAATTTCCCGCGAACGCCAAATCTAATGACCCCACGAGTAGGTGAGATCCGCAAGAATACATGGTCCCCAACGGAGAATTCTAATGGCCTACGGTGCTGGTCCGCCCAATGACGATGCCGATCCTGCGCAACTCGAAGTCGCTCTCTAATTTCCTTAACCACTCAACCGTGGACAATCATTTTTAGGCCTAAATCTTCCTCTCTCCGATATCATCCCATACAAGCGGTGACCTGTACCTCTTACCATATAGTGCTTCGAATGGCGCCCTGGATACTGGCTTGATAACTATTATTGTACGAGAACTCGACCAAGTGCAGGTGGCTCTCCCAAGATCCTTCAAAATCTAAAGCGCAAGCTTGTAACATGTCTTCTAAGGTCTGAATCGTTCTTTCTGATTGCCCATCCGTCTGTGGATGGTAAGCTGTGCTAAATCTTAACTTGGTACCCAGACTATGATGTAAGCTCTTCCAGAAATGTGATGTAAAGCGGGTATCTCGATCCGACAATACTGACAGGGACTCCATGCTGCCTGACTATCTGTTGTATATATAACTCTGCCAATTTTCTGTAGATTGCCCTACTTTGAAAGGAAAAAAGTGTGCTACCTTCATAAGCCGATCTACTATTACCCAAATAGCATCTTTACCTCTTGGTGATTTCGGTAAACCGGTCACAAAGTCCATCGTGATGTGCTCCCACTTCCATTCCGGGATAGGAAGCGGTTGTAATAACCCAGCTGGCCTCTGCTGTTCTGCCTTCACTTGCTGACATACCAAGCAATGGGAAAAATCTAGCTATCTCTTCTTCATCCCGTTCCACCAGAAATGCTGCTTGATATCTTGGTACATCTTGGTCCCTCCAGGGTGAATAGAATACTGAGAACTGTGAGCTTCTGCCATAACCTCCTGTCTGATATCTCCACTAGGCACACATAGACGTGATCCAAACCTAAGTGTACCATCTTCATGAATTCTCATCTCCTTCCTGAGTCCTGACTCACATTCTGCCCTAAGCTTCTGAATCCTTGGGTCTTGTGCCTGAGCTGCCTTGATCCTGCCTACCAAGTCGGATTGAACTTGCAGACTTGTTAGAACTCCTATATCACTAGGAAGTATAACTTCGATGCCCATCTCCTGAAGGTCTTCTAAGATATGCTCTGCATTGTCAACATAAATGCGCCGCCTCTCCTGCTAAGAGCGTCTGCTACTATATTAGCCTTGCCTGGATGATACTGAAGCTCCACGTCATAATCTTTGATCAACTCCAACCATCTTCTCTGCCTCATGTTCAGCTCCTTCTGAGTAAAGATGTACTTCAGACTTTTATGATCTGTGTACATCTCCACTCGGTCACCATATAAGTAATGCCTCCATAGCTTCAGAGCAAACACTACTGCTGCTAACTCCAAATCATGAGTTGGGTAATTCTTCTCGTGGTCCCGAAGCTGCCTAGATGCATATGCTATCACCTTCCCATGCTGCATAAGGACACATCCAAGTCCTTACCTGAAGCATCACAATATACTGTAAAACCTCCGGGTCCAACTGGCAACGTAAGAATAGTGCTGATATCAACTTCTGCTTCAAATTCTCGAATGATGCCTGACATTCTGCTGACCAAACAAATGGTACATCCTTCCGGGTCAAGGGTCATGGGTGCTGAAAGCCTTGCAAAGTTTGACACACCTTCTGTAATATCCTGCCAATCCCAAAAAACTCCGTACATCTGCTACGGTCTTGGGTACTGGCCAACTTTCTACTGCTTCTATCTTCTTAGGATCTACCATACTCCTGCTCCTGATATGATGTGACCCAAAAATAAAATGTGATCCGACCAAAACTCACATTTACTGAGCTTGGCATACAACTGGTTCTCTCTCAGAACCTGTAACACTTTCCTGAGGTGGTCTTCATGCTCCTCTTCACTGGCAGAATATACGAGAATGTCGTCAAGAAACACAATGACAAACTGGTCTAAGTATGGCATGAAGATGCGATTCATCAAATCCATGAATATCGCTGGAGCATTGGTCAAACCAAATGGCATTACTAAGAATTCATAATGCCCATACTTCGACCTGAATGCTGTCTTGGAAATATCTTTCTTCCGAACCCTCACCTGATGGTACCCTGAACGAAGATCTATCTTGGAGAAAACTCTAGCCTTGCTCAACTGATCAAATAAGTCGTCGATCCTGGGTAGTGGGTACTTGTTCTTCACTGTTGTCGCGTTAAGCTTCCTGTAGTCAATGCACAATCTGGATGACCCATCCTTCTTCCCCACAAGTACCACTGGTGCTGCCCATGGTGACACGCTAGCTTGGATGAACTTCTTCTCCTTCAGTTCCTCTATGTGCTGATATACCTTGGCCTGCTCTGAATCCGCCATTCTGTAAACTCGATCAGATATCGGTTTAGTTCCTGGTGCCAATTCTATACTGAACTCAATATCCCTAACCGGTGGTAGACCTGGAAGTTCTTCGGGAAATACGTCCAGAAATTCTTCAACTACCTTCGGAATCTGAACTTCTCCCATTGCCGCTACTATTCCCTGCTCCTGCTGAGTTGCCTCTGATCTGACTAAGGTGAACCTCTTCATGCCTGGAATATCAAAAGATATACTCCTCTACGACAATCTATTGTCGCATGACTGTCTTTCAGCCAGTCCATGCCTAAGATAACGTCAAAATTTCCAACAGAAAATTCTATCAACCGGGCGGGTAAGGAATGACCGTAAACTACGACGCTACACGCTAGAATAACTCTACTAACTCCTACGAGCCCATTACCAGTGAGTATATTCAACCACCCTGGCAATGCCTCAAACTCCATTCCTAGTCGTGTCGTAAATCGTGCAGATATAAATGAATGGATGCTCCCGAATCAAACAATGCTACTGCGAGATATGAGACGACGAGAATGTTACCTGCCACAACATCTCCCGATGCCATACCTCTTCCAAGGACAGTACAAATGCCTGCCCTCGACCTCCTTGCTGGTTTCATGCTGTGGCCTAGCCTGGTGCTGCTGCTGGCCCCTGTCTTGATGATGCTGGGGTGGTCTATGCTGGTGTTGCTGCATCGACGGTCCCTGCTGCCGAAACATCTGAGCCTGCTGCACTAACGGTCGCTGCGCCAATGGCCTTACTGCCACCATGGTCCTCGATACTGGCCTGCCCCTGGTGCTGGCAGAGCAGCAAACTGCTGCCCTGGTCCTCCTGACCTCAAATTCATGGGACATGTGGTAACCCGATGGTCTGGATTTCCACATATCAGACACAGTCCATTCAATGTCCGACACACATCTCTAGTGTGCCCCATCTTCCCATAATAAGTGCAGCCCGCCGGGGGTTGCTGGTTCTTCCTCTGTTGCTGTTGCTGTGCTGCCGGTGGTCGTGCTGGTCCTCGTATCGCCACATCGTGGATACGAATGCCAGTGGATGGTGCTGTTGTTCGGGGCGCTGCTCCCCCTCCTCTTCAATCTGACTGTGGGATCTCTTCTGACCCCCAGTCCTGGTCGCAAGCCTCTGAATGGTGATCTCATGCCTTCGAGTCGCCGTCAATACTTCGTCGAACGTCTGGTAATTGTGCCCCTCTATCAGTTGTAAGAGTTCAAGATGAAACCCTTGCTGAAACCTCATAGCCCTCTGGCTCTCTGTTGCTACCACCTCTGGGGCGAACCTACTCAATCTGCAGAACTCGCTGCATAAGCATCTACCGTCTTGCCGGCCTGCCTGAGGCTGATAAACTTCTGTTGTAGCTCAAACTGTGCCACAACTCATAGTACTTCATATTGAATCTTGCTGTGAAATCGTCCCAAGCCACAGGACGTCTGATGCCCACTTCCTCTGATTCCCACCAATCACGTGCGAGATCCTGAAGTAATAACTTCACCAGATCCACACGTTCTTCTGCCGGTACCTTAGCTGCTGTCAGAATAGCCTCTATATCCTTAAGCCATGCATCTGCTGATATGGCATCCTCGTGCCCTCAAAACGGCGAGGGTTGTACTTGTAAAACCTGGCTGATGCTCCTGAATCTGGCCTTGCCCCTCTTTCCAATGCTGTCTGCAATCCTTGGTTGAGTAGCCATTCTGCTCTTGTAGTTGAGTGTGCATGCATTGTTGGGCCATATCTGATGTTGCTGAGTAGCCATCATTCCTCTCATGATCTCCAGAAGGGCTGGTGTATCCACTTGGATAGGTGAAACTGTCGGTGGTGGTGGAATATTGTACTGCGATCCAGCTGCTGGTTCTACTATCACTTTTCTGGGTAGCCTCCTGAGGTGAGACTGGCCCTTGTTGCTGACCAACAGGGTCGGGTTGTCCACGTTGCTCCTGCTATTGTTGTTGCTGTCCAGCTGGCGACGGTCGAAGTGCCCCTAAGAAAAGGGACAAGAGAACAATCAAACAACCGGATGAAGGATCAATGAAGTCAAAGGATACCGGAATGTCAAGCAAGGGTTGAGAATACGAATCATGAGATCAAGGGGAACACGTGTGATTGAGACATCCTATAAATCAAAACACCCCACAAGTCTGAAATCAGACCTGCATGGGCCACCACTAAAAATCTTGTCACGCCCCAGAACCAGAATACTGGAGAGGGGGAATGACTCAGCCAGCTACGTATTACGGGTAGATGAATACCGTATATACGATCAATACTGTCTAACCAAACGAGGGGGTGCATACTACATGAAAGTTCACTATGGTCATTTCACATCTATTGTCTCAATCATTCAAAACAAGAAACAGAAATAGAGAACATGTAGATAAAGCAGTAAGGCGTCCCAAATGCTCAGTCAAAATGTTCTTGAGATCTGTCTTTACAAAACATAGCCAGATGGTATAGCAAGTATATACACAATTGTTATCAGCTGCAGTCTGACTTTAGTTACAATTATGCGAAAGTAAGAGCAAGACATCCGACTAACATGTCGGTCCAAACGGCTAAGTATAAAGTAAATGACAAACGAGCGCGATGAAGTAAGGAAACCCACTCGAGTTCCTGCGATCATTCCCCTAGTATTGACCATTGGGTAGAAGTAAGCTGGATCCTCGGGACCGCTCTAAATCTGGCCATGCAAAACCAGAGAGGTTAGACCTCTAATAGCAAGTACCACAAGAGCACGATATGAAGACTAAACCAGTAAGTAAGAAAATATAAAAATAGATCTCTGCTTTCCACCAGGATTCACATAACATCACGACACTTCGAACCAACCTCCCAACCAACAAGGACAGAAGTTAGCCCGTCATGTCCTGACATTCTGATCATCCCAGTTAGGCAACAGAATAGGTACAGTACAAACAAATCATCTTGAACGGCCAAACAACTATTACGGCTGTTGTTATTGTGAGTCCCAAGTTATCCTGGAATTATGCAATTAGGGATTCCTCAGTTCTTACTATGTGCAAGCAAGGCTAGTCTATCCAATCAATCAATTGCACCAATCATGTAGTTAGACGAGTCCCAGCGGGATGTCCGCCGTTATAGCATGTACAATAATATAAGCAGATACCGTTCCCTGCCCGTGTGACAATTTACAGTATCTGTGGAAACCAGCCGGCCCATCGGACACTTAATAGTCCCAAGGGGGCTGCCATATAAGAACTCGGGAATCCATTCTCTCCATGCCATCATTATTTTATTTAACTTAATAGTCTCTACGTTGAGTGAAGTTCCATGCCGTGGATCATGGTCATTCAAATGAGTACTTTGTACGGGTACGATATGCGCAACTCTACAACGATACCCGTGCGGCTAGGTTGTAGGTTTTACATAGCGTGATGTAACAATCAAGTCTAACCACGGAGTAATCATGCCTTGACCATAAAGTACACATGCTATTTTTGTAAAATAGATAAATAAATAATTTAAAACCTGCATGTGCCTGTATGCCAATATTCGGGATTGGCTAATCGAGTACAATAGTTCATTACATGAACGTGTCTCATTCATTTCATTCAATAAGACTAGCCAGTCTCTTAGTTCCAACTAGGAACGCATGATCAATTATAGTCAAGATAACCATTATTATCAATGGTATCATGGCATGAAAGTCAAAATATTACATGGGGTCGAGTCTGTAACTCCTCAGAGTTAAGTTACAGTCAATTGGGTATCCATGGATCAATCAAGACACATGACACATTCTACATAAATCCATATTTACAATAAACATGTAATGATTTTATCAAGTTCACGCCAAAAGGCGTAAGGATATAATAGAAGAATTATCATGCCATCATTAAATGAATAAGTTATAGAGCAAATAGAAACACCCTGGTTAAAAGTCACGCCAGCAAGTCTAAGCTAAGGCAAAAGTCACGCCAACAAGTCTAGTCGAAGTGAGCGTGAAAATGGTTCCTGTTGGCATGCACAGTGTGAGTGTGGAAAATGATAAGAAATCCACGTACGCACTCGTGGGCGTGTACGTGACTAAAAATCCACACACTCATGGATGTGTGCGTGACTGAAAATACACGCACTCATGGATGTGTGCGTGACTGAAAATATACGCAGACACGTAGAGACGTGTGCGTGACTGAAAATACACGCAGACACGTAGAGACGTGTGCGTGACTGAAAATACACGCACGCTCATGGAAACTGAGCGTGACTGAAAATACACGCACGCTCATGGAAACGTGAGCGTGACTGAAAATACACGCACGCTCATGAAACATGAGCGTGACTGAAAATACACGCACGCAAACGGAGCGTGACTGAAAATACACGCACACAAACGAGCGTGATAAGAAATACACGCAAACACGTAGAGACGTATGCGTGACTGACGAGCAGTTCCACCACATGAACTCTCTGATCCGAAAACGCTAAGTTGGTGGATTTAAAACCCATGAAAAGCCGAAAATACAAACTTAGATCTAGAGAAAACAAGCCACAGAAATCACATATGCCAAGCACTAAACTCTCTCAGGATCATGAGAGGAAGAGTAATGATCCATAAAAATGGATGTTGAGAAGCAAGTTTGCACTTGCCTTCTCCTGCTGCTGGTAGGTGGTGGGAGTAATGGAGGAAGAAGAAGAAGTAACGGTGAGAATGAAGTTATGAGGAGAGAGAAGAGATGAAAGCTTAAATAGGAAGGGGTGGTAGGGGGAGCTAATGGGCCTGGTTTGACCACCATGAACCCGAAAACCCATCCATGGCGAACCCAATAAGCAAGACTAAAAGCAGGAAATAACAGCAGGGAATAAAATGCAGATAATAAAATTGCAGACATAAAATTACAAGAAATTAATTAACATGAAAATTAAAGAGCAGATAATTAATTAACATAAAAAAGGAATGTAAATACAAGATAGTACATGATAAATACTAAATAATATATATGAGTTGTACATGAATAAAAATACGCATACTAGGAACAGGAAGTGACAATCGCGTGGAGTTCCTAGGCCATGTTGTCTCTGGCGAGGGAATTTTAGTGGATCGAAGAAGATTTCTGCAGTAGAGTCCTGGTCTACGCTGAGCTCAGTAGCAGAGTTTCGGAGTTTTCTGGGTCTGGCAGGTTACTACCAGAGGTTCGTGCAGGACTTTTCCAGGATTGCCCAGCCGATGACCCGCCTTACCAGGAAGGACGAGGAGTTTGTTTGGTCCGATGAGTGCCAGGTCGCCTTCGAGGAGCTGAAGGCGAGGTTGACTACAGCTCCTATCTTGACGCTGCCATCTGGATCTGGTGGTTATACGATCTACAGTGATGCTTCAGAACGGGGTTTGGGTTGTGTGCTTCAGCAGCACAGGAAGGTGATTGCCTATGCATCTAGGCGGTTACGTCCTCATGAGAGGAATTACCCTACCCACGATCTGGAGCTGGCAGGGTCGTCTTTGCTTTGAAGCTGTGGAAACACTATCTGTACGGAGAGCGATTGAGATCTATACAGATCACAAGAGCTTGAAGTATGTATTTACCCAGAAGGTGCTGAATATGAGGCAGAGGAGATGGTTGGAGCTGATAAGGATTTTGATATATCTTTACAGTACCATCCGGGGAAGGCCAACGTGGTCGCGGATGCTTTGAGCAGGTATCCCGTGACCATGTGTTTGACGATGGATCGTCACCTTCTGGTAGATCTGGAGAGCTTGGGTATAGAGGTGATAGTTCTTGGGTCGAGGCGCAGATGTGGGGTCTCCAGGTGCAGTCAGAGCTGATGGACAGAGTCAGGGTAGCTCAGTTTGAGGATGAGGCTCTGAGAGTCATCAGGAGAGCAGGTCCAGAGAGGACTGTTGGATGAGTTCTCTATAGCAGGGGATGGGTCGTTGAAGCATGGTACCAGATTGTGTGTGCCGAGCGGAGGACTTCGGGAGGAGGTCTTTAGGAGGCGCACCGTTCTCAGTACTCTATGCATCCCGGAGCCAACAAGATGCATAGAGACTTGAGACAGCATGTTTGGTGGTATGGCAAAAATGAGGTGGCTCAGTTCGTTTCTAGATGCTTAGTGTGCCAGCAGGTGAAGGCCGGGAGGCAGAGACCCGGTGGATTGCTCCAGCCACTACCCATTCCTGAGTGGAAGTGGGAGCATATCACTATGGACTTTGTATATGGGCTTCCGCACTCTCCAGGAGGGAAGGATACGATTTGGGTCATTGTTGATCGATTGACCAAATCGGCCCACTTTTAACCTTTCAAAGTGGGTTTGTCGACGGAGAGGTTGGCCGAGATGTACGTGTGGCAGATAGTCCGATTGTACGGGGTTCCAGTGAGTATAGTCTCGGATCGGGACAGCCGATTCACTTCCCACTTCTGGAGGAGTTTACAGCTTAGCTTGGGCACATCGCTCAAGTTCAGTACAGCATACCACCCAAACAGACGGACAGTCGGAGAGGACGATTCAGACCCTCGAGGATATGCTGCGCACCTGTGTCTTGGACTTCGGGGGATCTTGGGAGGACCACCTTCACTTGGTAGAGTTTGCTTACAACAACAGCTACCAAGCCAGTATAGAGATGTCACCTTTCGAGGCTCTATACGGAGGTGCCATACTCCCTTGTCTTGGGATAATGTCGACGAGAGGGTTTTGCTTGGCCCTGAGATGGTAGTAGATGCTGCAAAGAAGTTCAGGGTTATCAGAGATAGACTTCGGGTGGCACAGGATAGGCAGCGGCATTGGGCCGATAGCCACCGGAGGCCGTTAGAGTTTGAGGTATAGTTTAGATTTTTCTAGTATTTGAGTCTGATTGTGATTGTTTTAGATCAAGCTCTAAGTCTTGTGTTTTGTTCTAGGTTGATGATCTTGTCTTTCTGCGGATTTCTCCGACGCGTGGCACGATTCGTTTTGGTGGCGGCGGGAAGTAGTCCACGATACATCGGACCATTCC